>OZ007568.1:15682847-15754256 GCA_963931925.1 Onchidella celtica | reverse complement strand
ATGTCTAATCTTCAGGACAGGCGACACACAGTCATCACTTCCATACATCTCAGTCTAACATATAATTGGAAAAGTTATGTTCTTTCACAGCTCCAGATGTAAAATTGTACAAACACAATCACTCGAATGGAACAATAATTTCTTTTCTTTTTTTCTGACCACCAACATCTCCAAGAAAAGTTAAATGCTGTATATGTTTTTCAAGGCTTTAAATTTTGGATCTCACTTTTGCTGCCCTTTTGTCAAATCATTATTGTAAGATGCACTTTTAAAAGATATACTACTTCTTTTCATTGCCATCTTGGTATAACCTTTGCAGCTACACAATGTATTGTGAATTCAAATTAAAATAATTTTGAAATGGTGGTGGTTTGACATAGGCCTATCTGCCCATCGTTGTATTTTCTTTCAAGTCTAGAATAATTTTCACAATTTGTCATAAGGGAACAATTCATTTGAAATTGTTCGTTTTCTTATCATGCCATCACGTGTAATAATTTTCTAGAGCTGCTGCAGTCGATCGTTTGACACATCTCCTTAGCGAATGGACAGGTACTACACATCATAGTTTTCTTTCCCAGTTTCTAAGTTTTTTTGTTCTATTTTTTTTTATTTACCAAAAACAATATTGGAGACGGACCGCAAAATGAGTTACACAAGTATGTCAATTTTCTCTGAAACTCATGTTTGCAGTTCGTCCCAGATTATCTTTTAATTTTTTCTAACCCCTCCCAATTTAATTTCTTCGCTTAGTAAAAATCCCTCTCTCTACACATATATTTATATTATTATGGCACCATTTCAACATATTTTATGTGGTTTCCACCCGGTGTTTACTTTTCGTTCAGATCTGTACGCTCTTTGCATGGTATTCATTATCTTTACCCACATTGAAAAAGACAATTAGTCCTATAAAAACGCCATCAAATTTAGATTTCAACGCCAGAAAATTGTAAAAGCAGTAAAGATATTGACGATGACCAGGCTACGTTCATGAGAGCGCGGAAATAATATGATATTGTAGATTTAAGTATAAATATAATATCGCCGCCAATAAAGTTGTATGTCATTATTTCTATAGTAAAATAGCAACATGCTGAGGAGTGAGATTCTACAAAATGCCACGTGTAGTCAGAATTTTCCTTTCTTGACACGGACGACTAGATAAATAGATCTAAAATTGCCTTTCTCGTGGGCTTAAGCAAGAGAGTGCTTAAGTATGCGTGTGAAGCAATAGAAAAAAAAATGTCATCGACATTCATTTCACTCCCTGTTGCTGGAGACCTCCATGGGATTGCAATTTGGAAATCAGATATTACTGACTTTGCCCACGTGTGTAACACAAGCGTCGTACTGACACCGTCCACAGATAAAGATGTCAGTTATAACTCCGACGTATTTCACCTCATCTATCTACTGGATATAAACTGTCCACCCATTGGCACATGGCGTTAATTATAAAGGCAATGTCTTTTCCTACGACACGTTCTATTAATTCTTCCTGCACTGTATGCATTCAAATACGTCATGGCATTGCATGTTGCTGCTTTCTGCACGATGATCCCAAGTATTATTCTCAACATTATTCTCATTCTTTGTCATTGCGTCTCCTGCAGTCTATATTTAAATAATATGTATCTCTCTCTATATATAATATTTATATAATAAACTGACAACGGCTTGCAAAACCTTCTTTTATCACTTAACCTTGTTCATTATACCGTTTAGACATCGCATTTATATCCAACAGTTTACCTAATTCATTTGACAGATTTAGAAAATTTACTCTTTTTTAAAAAGAATTGTTTTTGCTGTTGTTGTTTTTTCGTATAGACATAGGCCTACGATTGTATCTTTTGTTTGTATTTTTGCCCAATGGTCTGTCCATCTGCCCACATCAAGCTGCTACTTAACGGTGATTATCTCAGTATGCCACTTTCATGTAATGGTTCTTCTGGATGTTTCGCCATGTTTAAATATGATTTTACTATATGGCTATAGATGTGTCTATGACCTGACCTCAAAAATAATTTCCTGCTTACACACTTTTGATTTTGTTCGATGTATGAATAACATATTTGTTATACTTCACTTTATGTACTTTTATGCCCATATTAACTCACTCTTTGTCTCAGCTTCAGTCTCCCCTTCCCTATACTGCTATCCCTTCTCCCCCTCCATATCTCCTTCATATTTTAGTTTGTGATATGTTACACTAGACTCATTTGCATTTGTCTTAATTTAAAAAATGGCATGACAGACATCAGTGTCGCCGAAGCTAAGTCTGTTCCGTAGGCTTACAGCCGAAGTATTGGTTCAGTTCCGTTTAGATCAGTGTATGTTTCATAAAATATTGTGAAAGTAATACTCTTACATTACAGATATGCATTAAGCGTTTGTAGCCAAACCTCATCCTTGACCATAGGCATGCCTCTTAATCAGGTGTATTTATTTACATGTTGCAAAATAGCCACTGTGTACGCCAAGGCTCAGGAAACAGAAACTTAAAAAACAAACAAACACAAAAACGTTTCCCGCACATGCCAGTTCATATCTAATCTTTCCATGCTTCAGGGTCTGTAGGTCTTATCAGCTCTGACGGAGCCCCTTTTACGGCATGAATGAAGTTGCAGAGATGGTTACTCATAGTTTTTCTGATACTGGCCCTACTTTGCGATTAAAGGCGTGTAAATGAAGGCTAACTTTGACAGACCACATAATAAACTGCAGAAACAAATTACACTCAAAAAATGAATTAACCAAGGCAAAATGGATGGACTGTCTTTACCACCTAAGACGAAGCATTTTTTCATTTTGAGAAATCTCTGAAGGAGTCGATTTCAACACAAAAAAATGCTTTAATATATCACAATATCCTTCAGTCCGGGCATGCGTTTCAACAGTAAAAATAGATAAATAAATAAATAAATAAATACATGAATAAATAAATATCGTTTTAACATTTCATTCACTGGAATTCAGCAAAAGTTTCATGCGGTCTTGGAGGTTCACTGTCACAAACTGAAGGGAAACAAAGCGGGTTGTAGCTCTGCAACATTTTGATAACCGTTGACGACTTGACTGCTGTTGCTGTTTTTTTGCGCATGTACATTTCTGATAATGTAAGTGTTGATAGACAAGCGTAAACAAAAAAATAAGCGAAGAAAGCTAAACTGAAATTGCTCGGGTGAAGAAAACCACTCCGTTTTAAAAAAAAATGCATGTAACTGGAACAGAATTACTTTCATGGGAATCGAGGGCTAGAGTCAGTGCCGGAGGTACGATGACTCGTTTAACAGTTTAACTGTGTTTTAGTTGATGATCATGTATCGTATAGTTTTATGTGGAGACAGTTTATTATGGTGATCTAATTATTTGTTGTTTTATTCAAACGTAATATTTCAAATTCTTATTTGTTTGTTTTGCTTCAGATTTTAAGCATCCCCTGCAATGTTTATTAAGAATGTGAATAGTATAAAGCCATTTAAGAACGTTACCAAATCTTGCGATTTCAGTGAATATGTGCATTATCCCATCACAGTTATGACCCTGTTAGATTCCTTTGATATCATTTATCAGGTGTATTAATACTGAAATCTGACAGTATGATTTCAACAATTTCGAAAAGCAATCTATGAAATTTGATGAACATGAGCATTATTAATAATACTTCGTTGGTCGAAAGACGGATTCTAGAAATGATTTTGTTACTTTTAACACTCGACTTTCATATCGTATTTATTTGGTATTGCCCTGTTCTTCAAAGTTTGCTAAGTCTGAATGGATTAACGCTAAATTGCAATGAAAATGTTCTATGACGTCAGAAAGATTACTTTCATTTAGATGAATTTATTTTGTTCTCTAAGTATACAACAGGAGAGCTTTCCCGCTCCCCGTAAATAGCCATCCCATCACAGAGGATTTGGAGTGTTCAAGGAAAATCTCAAAAGAAACATTGAATCAACTGGATCGCGGACAACCTAAACGAAGTCGAGGTTCAAATTCTACATCCAGTGACACCAGCCAACAGAAAGCCAATCGCCCTGTTCCTAAAAGGTCAGTTACTTCAGATCTCAGTTTTAAAGTTCTTTGTTTCAAAGTGCAATTAATGCACACTCAGGCTAAATTTGTAACAATAAAGGGCTGTCATTTGTACTTTGAATTACACAATGCTTCAGGGTTCCCAGTGAAAACTAATTTGCAATCAACCAATTCAAAATTCAGGACGAAAAAAGACGAAAAGAAAAATATATCGGCATCGTGTCTGCGTCCGTGATTTAGTTCGAAAAATATATGTTGCTCCATTTACTCCACTTTAATCCAAGCAGTCCCCTAGTCAATGGTGAGGACCACATTTCACCACGATGGATTGGAGATCGTTAGAATGAGTATCATTGTGGCTAGGAAAAACACATTTATATCAATAAATCTATTGGTAAACACAAACTAAGAAAATAAAGAAATGTCTCAGCGAAAGCAAATGAGAGGTGGTATAGATGTCTCACCTACTGATACAAAACTAGCATGAATATCTATATCCAGTAAAATCACAGCAGCAAAGGTCTTTTCCTTAAGCTATTGCCGACAGACAGTTCACATAATTTTGGAAAGCTACAGACGCGTGTTTGTGTAATTTTATATTGCCCTACTATGCTGTTCAGTAACGTACGTTGAATTTCTATTTTGACAGTCGCAAGAAAAAGAATCGGTGGAAAGACATGACTCAAGAAATCTTATTACAGCTAAAGGCCACACACATGCGATTGCCAGACGAACTACCAAGATCGGAGCTAAAGCTTTATGTATCATCCACACCAGGTATCACGTGTGGCAAGATCAAAAAAAAAAAAAATTGTTCTTCAAGTCTACTATTTTATGCTGAGTAACCATCAGCCCATCATCAACTCAGTTGGGATTATAAACGATAGAGCCCTTGAACTTAAGTAAATAGGCCTATTGATTATGTGAATGCTCTGTAACACATTTTTGTGCTAGAAAATTTTTTGATTTACTCACCTGTTGCAACTCCCAACAGCAACGGCCCCACAGGTAGGGTATGTTTGTTGAACTCACATTTTAAGCCAGGCAGAGCAAGCGGAGAAAAGTAACGGGCCATATTTTTTCTTTTCATTCCAAAGCGCTGATATTGCTCGGGGTAGGAACCATGCCATTTGCGCTTCGGCAATTATCAATCTAGGAAATTGAAAATGATATTAAATGTTGTTACCATAATACATAAATTAAATTCGTTGATTTCCCCCTCGCAAGAAAGCAAACCTCTCACAGACGACATATTCACGTGTTGGGTATACAAGTATGATTGCCTAGTTAAAGATTTTGCTAACGTTTTGATTGTTTCATTCATATTTACAGATTTACAAGAAGAACGTGAGTTTCTTGAAGAGGTGGCCTATCCCAAGCTCAGAGAACTCTGTGAGAAATTGGGACTGAACTGTCACGTGGTCGACATGCGCAATGGTGCCGGAATTTTAGCCAATGATCTAGAAACGTTTGATTTGATCGAGAAAGAGCTCAAAACTTGCCGTCAATTATCCATTGGTCCATATTTTGTTGTAAGTGAATAAAAGAATACAAGACGTGTTTAAAGAATTCATGTTACACTTCTGTCAGAGGATATCAATTATACCGCAGACTTGTATACACAGGGAGTTAATGATAAAGAATAAACATTAATAAATTGAATGTCCTGGTGAAGAAGTGCCAATTTGGAAGGCACTGATAGACGAAAACAGCAACAACAACAACAAAACGTTTACACACACACACACACACACACTATAACAACAAACAACAACAAAACGTTAGGTTCATTGCCTGTACACTCGTTGTTAAGAGATCAGCATACAAGAAAGATGTGTTATTCAGCAGAGGGTCAAACTGAGGGCAAGAATAAGTATCTGAAAGCTGACTGAGTCTTGGTCAAATGAGAAGTAAAGAAGGAAGGAATGTGCATTCATACAAGACAACTACAAGCACAGATTTAAAGAGTTTAAAGCAGTCTCACTTTTAATACTGCAATACCGTTAGCCTCTGCATATCGCATCGTTGGTTCTTGTCTGTTGTATCCCACTGTCTGAAAAAACTGGAGATATTTTAGTATGTAGAAGAGGCATTACATATTACACGTGCACAATTTGACTCTTGCTTAAAATGCGCAGGCACTTAGCCTTTCAAGCTATTTCACAGTTCCGATTTATTCCAGCTCTTTAACAATAATAATCACAACACTGAAGCTGCAAACGTTCAACGTCAAATTTCTCAGCTGTGCAAAAAGTGGAAAAAACAAACTGCTGAAACAAACAAAAACTAAAGTCGCGATGTAAATTTACTTTTCTGACATTTCAGTTCACCGGGAACATCTCCATTTCCTTGTCCATTGCAAAAATGACTGATTACCTTCTTCAGGTCCATGATTTTTTTTTCTTTCGTCTCAGAGTCTGATTGGTCACAAGCTGGATGATCAAAGTTTACCAGGTTTCTTCCACAAGTCGGTCTACGAGGAGATTAGAGAAACTTTAATCAAAGAGAATATCATAGGTGTGGACGCATTTGATGACGTGTACAGGCTTGATTCCAACCGTGTGCCGCCGGTATACATAAAGCAGGTTGGTTGGATATTAGAGTTAAACCCTAGCAAATTTACTCACCACAAGGGATCATTAAATGTAAACAGCTAAACAATTTATTTCTACTGTTGAATTTGACAATGGTTTATTAATTTGCAGATCTGTCCAAAATCTTTTATAATGCAACATACACATGCATGTATATGTAGAAGTGTATAGTACTTGCATTATATTATCGACCATTAATAACAAGAAGTGGGTATGTCCAGTTTTCTGGGGTTCGCAAATATCCATCTGGACTACCTAAGAAAAAGCAGATGCAGTGCTGACAATAATTATGTTTATGACCACAGGTCTATTACCATTACATTTATATACTTTTCCAACACTTTGTAAGTCCATATCGACCTAAAACTCCCCGCTGGAAGAACACACTTTGGAAATGGATGCATTAACTCTTTACTGTAAATATAGTTCGGGAAAACCTTGAGCTGGGATTTGATGGTTATTTTGCATTTTCGACGATAACAAAAAGGAACATGAGACGTTGAAATGATCCCATAAGCAAAATCGGTATGCTGATAATATTATCACTTATAACAAGTTTCTAGTTCCCTGTGCACCGAATCAATTATGTTCATTGGAAGGCCAAAACTGTTAGCAAAGATAGAGGATGGGGAGGGGGTGGATGAATTTCAGGTCCACTCCACATTATCAGAAATGTCATTTAATTAGTTAACATTTGCTCTCCCTTCAGCGAATTCAGGCGGTGGATGAATATCAAAGTCCGGAACAAGTTGAGAAAATTCTTTTCAAGGCTCTCACACAGGCTGTCTCCATTATTACCAGAACTAAACAGGATGATGAGCAAAACTACGCTGACTTCTACAAATGGTCAGGTATGGGATTTGCTGTGACTCATGTAAGACCACACGTAATTTTTTTTCTAATGAATGGAATATGGCTGATTATTGGAGTGTTTGGCGGACTGAATGGAAAACAGATGAAGAAATAAAGAGGCAAACACATGCAGAATAACACAGCTTGTTGTTTTAATCTTCATGTCATCAACTCTGGCTGTTTATCAGAATGGAGCGCCCTAAGTATCAGGACATTTATTGACGTAATGTCGATAAAACAAGTTTCTCTGCGAGTCCGTCCAAAGTGGAGAATCACAGTACACTGTACGATGATCGTGTTTCCAAAACATTATGATTAGACTACCAAGAACGTGAGATTACTGTATTACGTGTCATGAACTTTTTATGTGTAACATACATTTACATTTTCAGAATTTCAAAATTTACCATCAAACTCCTGTAGGAGTCCAACCACAGTACATGTTCACACATTTAACCACTGCACATGTTTATCTTTATGTATAGGGTTGGGATCAGGCGTTTTATAACTGTTTCAAAGGACATTCATCAGTGATACTTCTCTCTCTCTCTCTCTCTCTCTCTCTCAACTCCCCATTTCAATCTGTCCTCATTCGCAAGGAATACTCAGTCTTGCCCACCCCTTCTTCTCTCCCTTTATGGATTATATGTTTATTGTTTCTCTGCTTTTGGTCATGTAAACATCAGCTGTGGTGAAGGAATTAGAGGAGGGTCTCCTGACTGGTTATAGTCCAGGAAGTGACACCTTGTGTTTTATGATGGGCAATGAAGTTGCCCACAAGGACGTCACAATGGATGATACGCCTATTCGCCGTCTGAGGCATCGTGTCTACAACCATTATCGGCACTTCGCCAGCATGGAAAACTTGGTGAACTTCAAAACTGGCAAGAAAACTGTTGCATATTTGAGGTATATCTGTCTCTTTGTTGGGTGATCTTCACATCATCTCTCAATTTTGACCGAGCCATAAGTAATTAATTGGCAAAACCGTTAATCGAATTAGATGACAAATAAATCTAGGAAGAATATATACTGCATGTCATTTACAATGATAACGATGACGAACCTTGGATAACAACAACAACAAAAAAAAAAACAATCTCACTAATAGTGGTTGCAAGATGAATTTTATGTCTTCAGAACTAATGATCATAATCGATACACGTACATTGCTTGTGAGAAATGTGCGCTGATTTGTTTATCATGAAACACCCATGCAAATACATGCATCCATTTCGGTTAGTAATTTAATTAAATTTTTTTTTTGTTTGGTTTTGGAACGCTCATCCATCAATTAACATACAAACATCGCATTTCTATATTGTAATTTTTTTTTGTAATACAATGTTCTATTTACAGATCTATGTCAGACACTTTCATTGCTGGTGTAGCAGCGCTGTTGAAGTCCCAGATTCGTCATCGGGAGTACGACATCACCCAACAGCTGACTGAAGGATCGGAAGCCCTTCAGCATACCAGAATTGCCTTTAGCAAAGCAGAACACAACATTGGCAACGATGATATTCTTGATGACGTGCGTGGTGTACTTGAAAGATCGGACCCCTCACCAAAGACAGTTTTACTGTGGGGACAAAGTGGTGTGGGCAAAACATCCTTAGTTTCTCAGATAGCAAAAGCGTCAGTGCTTTGGCAACCAAGACGTAAAGTGGTGTTCAGGTGTCTAGGATCGACCCTTAGGTCGTCCAGTTTGTTCAGAATGTTGGAAAGTTTAATCAGACAGCTGGATTTCGTCTATTCTCTAAACATTGAACTACCCCTGGACCTAACCCTTCAGGGAGCAGTCTCAATTTTTTGCTTCGCCCTAAAAGCCGTCAGCGAGAAACGTCAACTGCACGGTGATCTTTTACTGGTCTTGGATCAATTAGAAAAACTGCATGATTTAGATACACATTATCTTTTGTGCATTCTGAACTCTCTGTCAGAGGGTACCACGCTTTTACTCACACTGCAAACGCCTCATTCCTTACTGACTGTTCTGAAGGGTCATCAAACTGTCCAGACTATATCACGACAATGCATGAATGAGAAAGAGATAAGTCAGTACGTTACAGAGAGTTTGGAATCCGCAGATCGTGTGGTGACTGGAGATCAGCTTCAGTGTGCCATCTATGCCCTATCGACAGATCCAACACCTATGTACGCCGAACTGATCTTTCATATTGTTAGATGGTGGCCTTCTCATACTTTGCCAGAATTGGCCCAATTTTCTAACGACCCTGAAGAAGATTTCGCTGTGCTTCTCAAGTCCGTGGAATCAGATCTAGGCGTAGCATTTACACAACATGCATTATCGTTACTTGCAGTGGCGAAGTTTGGGCTGGGAGATCAAGAATTACTTCATCTTCTATCAAAGGATTCTGAACTGCTGAATAAAATCAAAGAAGCAGAAGAGTTTGTCAGCATTGTTGAAGGATTTCCCTATCAACTTCAACTTTCGCGTCTCATCTCAAGACTTGGACGATTTTTGATGAACATAAAAGTGGAAGGCGAAACTGTTTATCGGATTTCATCACGACCTCTTGCTGACGCGATTAAATCCAGGTATATGCAGGATGCATTTTTCTACACTGTGCACCAAAAGCTTGCTGACTTTTTCTTGTTTATCAGAAGGGGTTTGCTCCTCAGTTCCAAGGATATTTCGGAGCAGAAACACCGGCATTTGTCCAAGTATCACTGGCGAACACTACGCTGTGTGCCATACCATTTGTGTCACAGCTCGCCGGACACGAGTTCTGTTTGGGAAAGTCTGAAGGAAAAAGTGTTTTTCAATTTCTCATGGCTCGTCAATGAAGTTTATGCAGGGTTTCTAAACGATCTTCTGGATGACTTAAACTATGCTTTGGAAACCGTGAGCCTCGACCCTGATATTCAGTATCTGCAGCAATTGTTGACAGCCATACGTCATACTATCGTCCATAATCCCTTGTCCCTAGCCGCTGTGTTTGCCAGTCAAAACGTGCATGATGTAGACAGTGTGAAAGACACAGTAAGAATTGTCGTTCATGACGCACGCGCTTGGTTGAAACAAATTCGTCTGCAGGCCTTGGTACCTGTATCTTACACCCCAGACAAGATTAGTCGGCTGATAGTGAAAGAAAGCACCCTGTTTGGCGTCACAGATCTCAAACCAATTCCTGGAAGCGGTCGACTTTTAGTTCAACGAAGCAGATCACTATCAATTTTGAATATGTTAAGTTGTGAGGAAGTGCCCCTGGCAATTCTAGATTCCGATATCGTCGCACTCCACGAAGAAGACGACAACATTATAGAAGTTGTAACACTTGAGATTCCATCTACCTACAGGGTTGAGATATTCGACTTACAAAAAGGAAAACACCTAAAAACGATATCATTGGGAGACACTCCTCTTCTTTGGTTTGAGATCAGGCCCCCAGGAATCTATTTTGCAGTAGAATCTGGAATCAAACTAGCCAGTCTAGACAGTGGATCAGTGACAACTCTCTTCCCCATGGAAACTGCCGGAGCTATATCATGTCTCAGTGCCAGCAAACCAGAAAAACTCATAACGATGTCAATCGATGAGAAAACCAAACTTAAGTCCTTTCCTTTGAAAGATGTCACAGAGCCAAACTCTGTCAGTCTGAAAAATGATACCCCGAACAAATACTGTTTTCCCGTGCTTTCCACGAAAGATGGTAAGTATATCATCTATTTGACTGAAAGGCAAGCAAGCATCATTGAAACGTCGACATTCAAGGTGATGGATACATATTCACACAAGGGGCTACCTATTGTCAAAGCAATGCTCTCGCGCAGTCATGAACATTTGTTCATGGCTTATGCCAACGGAGCCATCACTTGCCATGTGTTATACTCTGGGTCTGAAGCTTTAGAGACCAAAATCAAACCCAAACCCAAACCCAAACAGCCTGCATCACAAAAATCTCGCGACAGAAACAAAAGTAAAACAGAATCTGGTAAAACCGACACCGATGAGATTGTGAAGATCATGATCACTTCTGAAGATGACCACTTCTTGTTGTGTGGGACAAATCGTGGACATTTATATGTTATCCACGTGCCCACGGGTTTACAGCTAGTCGATGTCACCACAGAACAAAAAGCAATAGAGAAACTGACATATCTGACTGACAAGGGACACTTTCAACATGTGATAAGCACAGACGTGGAAGGATTCTGTCGCCAGTGGAACCTGAGACCACTGTTCAAGTGAGTGTGCAATATACTGCTCAAGGAATCAGTAAAATTTCTTTTTTTCTTTCTGGTTAAAGTTTTTTTTTTCATTCACTCGTCAGTCCATCCATCCAATCAACCATCCATCCTCCACCAGCTCTTACATACATGTATACACATGTCAGGGCTGACTCCTCTTATACCTTGGAGCTCAACTTCGCCGTTTGGCAACTTTAGAAAATTGTCTTTGCATTTTTAAATATTTTTTTTTTGTGCTCAGATGTCCGTCTGTTTGTGGGCCTACATCGGTTAACTTTAAAAAAGGCGAACAAGAATGTCAGTTAAGATGCTTTTCAAGATGAAAACTAAATTTCTAAGGCATGGTGCTGTTTGATTGACATTAAAATTCGTTTCATTCACTACATCTTAAGTTCATCACGAAGCCTGTTATTACACATGAATGCACATTACTGGTACTTCTGTATCAGATGCAGCAATGCTATGGATATGAATCAACTTTATTTCAACACATATTACAGAGCGCCGTTTACTTTTGCGAACTGAAATATTCAATGTCTTCACAGGCAGGCTAGAATGATACTGCAGCTTTACATCATAGATAACGACTTACTGAAAGAAGAAGAAATTAAGCTCGATCTCAATGGCTATTTCACAATTTATGAAGCAAGAAAGGACAACCGTATTTTCCTCAATGGTCCTGATATTGCAGCCTTCTACCAAGAACCCCCTACAGATATATTTGCTGATCTAGCAGAGCTTGACCCAGCCTTTGGTGTCTTGAATGACTGGGAAATCACGGGTAAATATGACAGTATCTCAATTTTTACTCCTCCGTCTTATTCTCTCACTATTTTGTTCTGGATAATAACAAGGGGACATAAGAAGAATTTGTTTCAGTAAAATGCTTTGAATAGAATCTCGTTTCCTTGCTCCATAATTCCTCTAGTCCGGTGTGTGAGTTCTCATTGAAAGAAAGAAAGAAAGGAAACTTAAGTATATATCACAGAGTTCAAATCAAAATGTCTACTCACACGAAGGACTCCATACTCTACTGAAATGTTTCCAATCTAGTTAGTTTATTGTTGACCTAAACTTGAAGACCAAGTTATTGTTTTCCAGACAGTTACAAATTCTGCGTGTCAAGTGTCATTCTTCACAATTTAACTCCTCTCTCAAAGATCTTATCCTTGAATGTAATTGTATTATAATTATGTCCAAGATTGTGTGGTACTTTGTCAGGGCCGTAACTAGCCAAGCGGGGGCCCCCCCGCAAACTTTCTTATCGGGGCCCCCCTTCCGCAGACTAAGCATAGGCCTACCCACCCAACACATGTACATGTACTCGCTTATACTGTAGCACCGGAGCTGAGGACGTGTGACCCAAACAGCCAAATATAGTGGCGTATGGTACGCAGGGAACGTGGGGCGCGTCACGTGGATTTTTTTATTCGGAATAATCTAGTGGATAAAACAATATTTACCACCACCACACCATCACCACCACCACTACCACTACCACCACCACCACCACCGCCGCCACTAACAAGAACAACAACAACAACTATCCTGAACAAAAAACAAGAAAATAAAAGTAAATTAAAATGAACACAACTGCAACTACATAACAAAAGAATCCAAGCATCAATAACCATGCAAGCAACTGAAACTAAAAATAAAAACCAGTAAAATGAACAGAAGCAAAATAAAAAATAAAATAATGCTTACCTTAAACCATCGGTGCTTTCATTGCTTTCATGGCCGCGAAATCGTTGATTACTTGCTCGTAGTCTAGTTTTCTTGCTCTCTCTGCTTCAATGCTGAGCAGTGCCAAACCTTGCAAGCGTTCCTGGCTCATGGATGTTCTCATATAGTTTTTTATAATCTTCAGCTTACTGAATGACCTCTCCGCGGATGCAACAGTCACAGGGATTGTCATGAAGATGCGCAGGAGAACGCAGATGTTGGGAAAGCTAGGAGCAACCTCTTTATAATCTACTAGCAGGCAGGTTGCGAGCTGTCGCACAGAAGACAATCCTGTTAGTTTATCACCCATAGAGGTCTTCATCATAACCAGCTCTGTAGCTAGTGCCTTAGACAGGTCTTCAGGGTACGCTTCAACAAGCCTGTCAACTTCAGTATTGATATCAACTTCTTGTAAAGTGAGAAGCGATGGTGGGTTCACGACTTTGAATAGCAAGGTGATTTTCTTTGTTCCTGTGAAGCGAGACTCCAACTGCAGGATCATAGTATCCAAAATGCCATAGAACACTTTTACTTTGAAGATTCTCTCCGGGTCGATATCATCATCAAACTTTACTGCTGCCTTTCTCTTCTGTTTGAATGTTGTGGGTATGGACCATCGTCGAGCAGTGTCTTCACTCCTCGCCAGAAATGAACTGAAATCCTGTCGATGTTGCTTCAGTTTGGACAACACAGCATCCAGCTCACACACAGCTTTTGATAAGTCAAGATCTTTGGCTTGAAGCAGCTTTGATGCTACATTGATGTCGGACAAAACGTCACTGAGCACTGTGAGAATCACAATGAAGTCAAAATTTTCCATCTTGTTCCTCAGTGATATAGCTTCATGAATCGTGTCCTTGTTTGTATTCTGGAGAGCAATCTTGCTGAGAGCTTTTAAAACATCTGGAAATCTTAGTCTCACAGCAGTTAAAGAGGTGACTCTTCCAGACCAGCGTGTAGGGTTTAACGTTTTCAGTGTACTTTCCGACTCAGAAGTGATTTCAGCGAGAATGTCCCACCTGTTGATGCTGTGGCCGAAGAATACGTACAGCTGCTGAATGATATCGAAAAAAATCCTGACTTCTACAATTCCTTTCACTGCGTCGTTGACAACTAAATTCAGGTTATGCGCTGCACAATGCACGTAAAATGCGTTTGCTTGAGAGTCAATAATCCTCTTTTGAAGACTTTGGCATGACCCGGACATGTTCGCAGCACCGTCATAGCCCTGTCCTCTGCAGTGTTTTAAATCAATTGAATGCTCCTTTAGGAACGACAGTAGTGCTGTTTGTAGGCCCTCCGATGTCTGGTCGTGGATATGATAGAAATTGATAAAAGCTTCATGAACTTTGACACTGTCCTCCACTAATACATATCGAAAAATTAAGCTCATTTGGTCTTTTTTCGAACTGTCCTGGGTGGTGTCCATCATGATGGAATAAAATCTGGCACTTTTCAATTCATTTAAAATGTCTAATCTCACTCTTGATGCTAAAATACCAATAAGTTCATTCTGAATAAGTGGACTTAAAT
The DNA here is from genome assembly GCA_963931925.1 of Onchidella celtica. Taxonomy (NCBI): domain Eukaryota; kingdom Metazoa; phylum Mollusca; class Gastropoda; order Systellommatophora; family Onchidiidae; genus Onchidella; species Onchidella celtica. The sequence continues at coordinate 15,739,296 of OZ007568.1, read as the reverse complement.
AGTTAGTAGACCCTTTCTTTTTGCTCACTAGGGTATTCACAGAAACATCAAACTTGGCCAACAGTTCCACCTGTGAAAGAAAGTTCCCATTTGAAATAGCACCAAGTTGATCAGTCGTTCCTCTCAGGGCGATGTTATTTCTAGCTCTTGTCAAAATAATTTCAACAAGTCTTCTCAAAATCTCTCTCCAGAATCTAGTCACATCAGATAAACTTGCATCGATCTTGTGATCGACTGTTTTGTGTTGTTTCCAATGGTTTCCAACTACGCAGGCTTGAATGTGGGCTCCTGATAGTGCATGCTCTTTGACTTTTTTAGACAAACCTTGCCAATCCCGAGTGTCGAACTTTCGGTGGTCGGGGGAAAAAAGCCAACAGAAATGGCAATAAGCTACATCTTGTATTTGTGAATAGCAAAGCCATGTATTAGAAGAATGTGAGAACTGTGTAGAATCTTCACCATAGAAATAAGAAGAAAAGCTTCTATTTTGTGTATTCCTTGGAAATGGCCCTTTCGGGCGACAAAGTCCATGTTGAACGATGAAATGTTTCATATCATCGGTTAGATCATCGGCAAAATGACCCTTGTCAGTTTGGTAGTCCAATGTTAATAGATCTATTTCTGGTACATGTAGTTCTATACTACCTTCTTTCGTGTGACCTGAAAAAAATGTGAGATAAAGAAAGAAATAGTGACTTATATCACTAGATATAGATATAGATAGATCTAGTTTTCTAATTCATACTTTGTTGTGATATACGTTACATTTACGTTACGATTGGAAAGACAATAACTTAAAAAAATGAAAACACAACAAAACAACAACAATAACAACAACAGCAGCAATAGCAACAACACCGGCACTACTAGATCTCGTGCTCGTAATTTGCTGGGCTGGAAGATCACAGTGTTTTCAGAGAATTCTAAATATAGATCTAGATCTATACCAAAATTTTTGCCGTCTCTTTGCTGGCAACTCAATAATTACATGCACTAGAATTTAAGTCAAGAGAAAGCTAGATACATGTATAGATTTAGATCTAGACGTCTAGATATATCTAGATCTAATCTTGATCTAGATCGAGATCTTGGCTACTTACCAGTGGATTTTGATTCCTCTTGTTGCATGCTTGGTCCAGGTTCTAAAGTTGGACTTTGATCTGACACTGGCCTGGGGTTGACACAATCACTGGCATTACCAAGCTCATCCATTTTGGGGGTTGCTTAAAAAAGGCATCTATTTTCGGATTTTTTTTCATTCCCTCTTCATTTTGTTTCGCTAATTTTCGCTTTTGAGCACCCGAGGGATATTCCCGTCGGTTCATCTTGATCGTCTTGACCAAAACAAAAAAACTTGGCCGATGCCAGGTTTTTTTTTGCACTCAAAGGCCGAGAGCCATTTATTACGAGTGCCTTAACCATAATTATAATTTGATCGGAAAACCAGGTTAAGGGGCCCCCGGCAACCATGAGTCAGTTAAGTAAAGGGCCTCCGACAACTACGATTTTGTTGAGAGGCCCCCAACAGCTACGATTTTGTTGACGGGGCCCCGACAGTTATTAACACTCTTGTCTCTAAATTGTCTTTTTCTGCTTTGCTGAAATTGCTGGGGCCCCCAGATAATTCCAGACTCTCTCTCTCTCTCTCTCTCTCTCTCTCTCTCTCTCTCTCTCTCTCTCTCTCTCTCTCTCTCTCTCTCTCTCTCTTTTTCTTCTTTTTCTTCTTTTTCCCTCTTTTTTTCTTTTTTCTTCTTCCTTTTTAACTCCCTCTTTTTTCTTCCGTCCGGGGGCCCCCTACCCTCGGGGGCCCCCCCGCATTGCGGGGGCTGCGGGGCCCTAGTTACGGCCCTGTACATGTAGTTCTATACTACCTTCTTTCGTGTGACCTGAAAAAAATGTGAGATAAAGAAAGAAATAGTGACTTATATCACTAGATATAGATATAGATAGATCTAGTTTTCTAATTCATACTTTGTTGTGATATACGTTACATTTACGTTACGATTGGAAAGACAATAACTTAAAAAAATGAAAACACAACAAAACAACAACAATAACAACAACAGCAGCAATAGCAACAACACCGGCACTACTAGATCTCGTGCTCGTAATTTGCTGGGCTGGAAGATCACAGTGTTTTCAGAGAATTCTAAATATAGATCTAGATCTATACCAAAATTTTTGCCGTCTCTTTGCTGGCAACTCAATAATTACATGCACTAGAATTTAAGTCAAGAGAAAGCTAGATACATGTATAGATTTAGATCTAGACGTCTAGATATATCTAGATCTAATCTTGATCTAGATCGAGATCTTGGCTACTTACCAGTGGATTTTGATTCCTCTTGTTGCATGCTTGGTCCAGGTTCTAAAGTTGGACTTTGATCTGACACTGGCCTGGGGTTGACACAATCACTGGCATTACCAAGCTCATCCATTTTGGGGGTTGCTTAAAAAAGGCATCTATTTTCGGATTTTTTTTCATTCCCTCTTCATTTTGTTTCGCTAATTTTCGCTTTTGAGCACCCGAGGGATATTCCCGTCGGTTCATCTTGATCGTCTTGACCAAAACAAAAAAACTTGGCCGATGCCAGGTTTTTTTTTGCACTCAAAGGCCGAGAGCCATTTATTACGAGTGCCTTAACCATAATTATAATTTGATCGGAAAACCAGGTTAAGGGGCCCCCGGCAACCATGAGTCAGTTAAGTAAAGGGCCTCCGACAACTACGATTTTGTTGAGAGGCCCCCAACAGCTACGATTTTGTTGACGGGGCCCCGACAGTTATTAACACTCTTGTCTCTAAATTGTCTTTTTCTGCTTTGCTGAAATTGCTGGGGCCCCCAGATAATTCCAGACTCTCTCTCTCTCTCTCTCTCTCTCTCTCTCTCTCTCTCTCTCTCTCTCTCTCTCTCTCTCTCTCTCTCTCTTCTCTTTTTCTTCTTTTTCTTCTTTTTCCCTCTTTTTTTCTTTTTTCTTCTTCCTTTTTAACTCCCTCTTTTTTCTTCCGTCCGGGGGCCCCCTACCCTCGGGGGCCCCCCCGCATTGCGGGGGCTGCGGGGCCCTAGTTACGGCCCTGTACTTTGTGAACGAGGCAAAAAAACAAATGTTTTTCTGCCGTTCGAAACATCTTAAGTATACCTCCTGGGCGGCATTTTCATTTAAATTTCCAGGGAAAATTGCCGACTTAAACGACCATTTACTGGCCGTAGTCTGTGGGAGCGAGTTGGGAGATGTTGTTCTGACAGTGTCCAGCGATTTCCGGTTGGCCAGATGGAGTCTTCGGGATGGTAGCCTCGTTTGGAGCAAAAGAATAGATGGACAAGGGGAAACAATCCATGACATGGCTTCGGTGTACTATGATCAAGCAGTGTTGTTGGTGCAACAGTCAAGGCTTGGACATGGCTTTGGAGTGTCGGTAGGTCTTATAGACCCCCCCCCCCAAAAAAAAACACACAAAAAACTGATCTATGTCATGATTAACTTTTACTAGGTAACTGATCTGAGAGTAAATGGTGCAACGTGTAAGAGCACTTAGTTACCGGTATCTCTTGTTGGCCATTGAAGTGATCAATACTTTCAAACGAGAGAATTCAAGACCGCAGGGTAACATTATTTCCGCACCATTTTAACATTCGTAACAACAACTACATTTTTATGCGACCATTCCAAATTTGTCAAAATGTCACAGAATAATGTCTTAAAAAATATATTTGATAGAAGCAAAATACTGCAATAAAAGGTTACCCCAAGAAGTTGTACAAGTGACCGGTCGTATAGAGGTAGTCACCAACCGATATTAAAATTTACAGTGCAGAATCGCCTACTTTGTGCAAAACAGAAAATCGAATAAGACTATTCTGCATTTTGAACTATCGCCATAGAAGAGAAATTCTCCTAACCTTAAAAAGATCAGTTTAATCCTTCAGAATATATAGACAATTTTTTAACATGCTATTTTTGAAAGATCGTTGAGAAGCATGCTTATCATAGTTTTATCGACAAATATCATATTGCTTGTACATGATTCGCGGGTGTTTTTTTTTTTTGTTTGTTCTCGTGTACAATGCCATCATAATAAATTCATGACGGGGTTTCCCCCTAGGAAAGCAAGTAAAGATACTTCACGTGCTGATTAACCATCTTTGTCATTTCTCTCAGGTCATTTACACTGGCGAGGGTCAACACAAGGTAATGTCACGTGACAACGTCACTTGCTACTGGGCTTCTGTGGACCGTACACGTGTCATACTCATGTGTCAAGGGACAGCCCCTTTCACAGGTGAAACTATAGAATGAGTAAATTTGTCAGAGATACAACACGATAAATATGACGAATAAATGTGACAGATATATCAGTTTCTGCACTCTCTTGTATGAATCCTTTAACAGAAACAAAACAAAACAATACCCGATCCTAGCACGGTGGAAGACCAGACAGACAGAAACCAGTGAAGCGTCAATAATTACATGATTGCTCTTCAAAGCCATTATCTTTTGAGATTGAGAATTTTATGAAAGTCAAAACGTAATGGTGTCTGTACATAACAAACAGTTAAATAAGAAGCTTCCTGTTATCTGAGTGATCAGGGTCACGTTGTTTTCTCTCTCCAGATACCAAATTATTTTCATGGGACCTTATAAACGCCAAAGAAGAATTGTGTGACTTCGTGCACAATGTCAGCAGTATGGATACCCAAACTTTCATGACCTTCTCTCCGTCTCTTTTGCGGAACGTTTCACTCAGTGTACCTCCAGACAGTCAAGCCAATGTATCTCACAAGTTATCAAGTACTCATGGTCCGCTTAAGAGCTACCGATCAGCTCCAGATCCGGACTTGGATCATTTTGCCACTGATTCTGCCAGCACTTTCGACATGTGTGACTCTCCTGACCTGAGACCATCGGTTCCCCATGGAGCGACGTGCGATGTTCGACCTCTCCCAGGTGACACACCAAATACGTGTAGTTCGTTAGAAACGCCGCCGACTTCTCCAGAAACGGCCAGCCCTAAACCTATGACCATAGTGACCCAAAGCCCTAAACTCTCAACGAAATCAGACACAGAAGAAACAAAGGACCACCAAGATGATGTGCTGACAAAATACACAACACAAATACATTGGACAAAGGTTTGCATCAAGAGTGAGGAATCGGGTAATGTAGGTGGCAAACCCGCTAAACCAAACCAAGACAAGAAAGCAGCGGATCCGGCATCCCGTACTCCATCTGGTAAAATCCCTATACGCCATTCTAGTTTATCAGATACCAGTAAAAAGCCAGAAAACGCTTATTCATCAGGGCAAAGAAGACACGATGCCATAAAGGAGGAAACGGGGGATGTTCATAAAAACACGGAGGACGAACAAAAGCACAGAAATATGAATCAGTTTGAATATCTTTTGAAATTGCAAGTGACAGCGATCTGTTTTGTGGGAGAAAATGCACTTTGTGTTGGAACAAGTTCGCGACATGTGTTTCTGTTCAACGTGCCGTCATTCCAACCAATCTACGCATTAGGGATGTCTGGATCAAGTGCAGTTGATGAATTATCCGAAAAGTTTCTGAAAAGTGTGATCACTCCACATACAAGTGTCATTACCTTTGTGGCTGCATCAGACGACACACGGACGCTTATCAGCTCTGATGGCAATATGATCTGTGTGTGGGAGGTTGAGAGTCGGACGCTTCGCATGAAAATATCCATTGAAACAGATCAGGAGGTTTGTACACAAATTAGAAAGAATCACATGTCATGGTTTTCGGAGTTAAATGGCAACTAGATGTGAAACCTGGAAACTCAAAAGTCTCTAGATAAGTATGTAGCCTAGTTCTGTAACTGGCATTCTGGCAGATGGATGACTGCGCAAAACATCAAGTTTTAAGTTTTACAGTATGTAAATTATAAATTTTAAAACCCATCGTTGAAGTGTGAAGATTTTAAGATTTTCCCAGATTAGGTGGCGGATATGCGTGCAGCATGCATCTGTACACGGATGTTATTGGTGGGTACCTATTTATACATGACAAGGCTTCTGTGTCTTAATGGAAAAACAGAGGAGTTAATACAGGTGTAGCAGGCCAGATTATACCCCCGCCAGACTATACCCGGGGTTAAACTGGCCTAGCCCAGAATATCCCCCGGGGTATATTCTGGGCTAGGCCAGTTTATACCCCGGGGTTTACTTTGGGCTAGGCCAGACTATACCCCCCCAGTCCAGATTATACCCCCTACTTTTTTTAAAAAACAAGTCAAGACTGCAGTTTATTTCAACTTTAGTTGAATTGTCCATTATCACTGTCATCAGATATCATATTGAAGCATACATTTTTGACTCTTGTAAATTATGATACATTTAAAAGGAAGTAAACATGCTTAAAAAGCATTGATATAAAGGATTGAAAATCCATTGAAACTGATATGATTAAACTTTAACACTAATTTTACTTGTGTCCGTTGGTATTATTATTGTTTGGTTTTTTTTATGATTAGTTGTCCATAGGTTAAACATGTATTGTAATTTTTTTGTTTGGCACCACTAACATATACTTAGTGGCAAGGTATGAACTAATTATAAGACTCATAAGTGTAAAGTTATCTGAATCTTATTTTAATTTTTGAAAATCAGAAATGTGCTTGATATGTCGGAACAATTAGATCTACATACAAAGTTACACTGATGCAGAGAGAAAGGCCAGGAAAGAATACATAGAGAAAAAAACAATGACAACATTTTAACAACTGAACTGGCAGATGGTGCAATTCCATCATCCAGCAGACATTAAATACTTCACACAAAACTAAATACATACTAAAATTGTTTCACATAATGAATTTAACCTGTCCAGATCCACTTGAAACATTACAGAAAGCTAACCAGTAATATACAATAATAACAATAAGAACACCAAATCATCTTATTTACTCTTGAAAATAAAGAGAATATAATCAATATTAGAATCACCATCATCTTGGAATAATACAAAGATAAGAGGGAATATAAAAATGATTAAATCCACTGAGACAACAGTGCATTGCAGAAAGTAATTACAGTATGTTATGGCAAAAATTTGATGGATCATGTTGCATGAACATGTCTTGTTAGTAAATTCTTTGATAGCGTATTTGTAGAAATGTATACATTTTATGTAGCTCATGGTTTAAGGCACTGGATTAGTTTCACTCACGTTCGTTGGCATGTTGTAGTTGTTTTTGTAGTTGGTTGTCATTGAGTAAAATTTGCACGGTACTGTTTGTTTGGCACTGACATACACTTAGTCCCAATGAATGAAATAATTAACGGACTCATAAAAATGAAGTCATTTTAAATATTTTTTGTGTGTACAAATGCACAGTTTGCAAGGGAGGTGTTAAGCTTAGGAAGGTAAAGACGGACAAGGTCTTTTTTTTATATTATTATTATTTCTCTCGCGAGTGGCATACCCTTATTCACTATAATACATAGGTTCAATCTTTCAAAAGCCTTGCAAACTAATCCAGTGTCTTAAATCGTAATGTACATGAAATGTATATCTTTCTACAAATAACATATCAAAGAATTATACTCACTAACAAGAAATACTGTTAATGTAACATGATCCATTGAATTTTGCCTCAACATGCTACAGATCTAATTACCTTTTACAATGCACTACTTTTGTCTCAGTGGACTTACTCTGTCGGCCTACACAACTGTCAAGGCTATTTCACTAAAGCTTTCTGTCCAGTTTTACTTGAATATTTGAAAAGATTTAACACGTTTTTTTATATATAGTTGATACACATACATTGCTGCTTATAAATTCTAGAATGATTTGTAGGCATACGCTGCCATTTTTACACTCCCTCTCATATCTTTGCAATTTCCAAGATGATGATGATGATTCTGATAGTGATATTTCTCTATATTTTCAAGAGTAAAGAACATGATTTCGTGTTCTTATTGTTATCATTATTACTGGTTAGCATTCTGTAATGTTTCAAGTGGATCTGGACAGGTGGAGTTCATCAGTAGCAAACATTTAGTGGCTATTTAGTTTTATGTCTGCTGGATGATGGAATTGCACAGACTGTCAGTTGAATTATCATTATGTTTTTTTGTTTTTTTTTCTGTGTGTTCTTTTCTGGCCTTTTCTCTCTACATCATTGTAACAAAAAATACAATGCATGCTTTACTCATGGCCAACCAACTATCAAAATAATAATAATAATAATAATAATATCATCAACACACACGAGTGAAATTAATGTTGAAGTCTAATCATGTCAGTTTGAATGAATACTCAACTCTTTTGTATACCAATGCATTTTAATGCATGTTTGTTCCTTCTAAAATGTATCATGATTTACAGGAGTCGAGAATGTATGTATGTACACCAAAGTAAACCAAGGCTGAAATAAACTGTTATTATTATTTTCTCTAAATTGCATTATGACTTGTTAGTGTCAAGAATGTGTTCATGTTTGTATTAATATGATATCTGATGACAGTGATGAAGAACAGGCTGAAATAAACTGTGGTCTTGACTTGTTTTTTTAAAAAAAGTAGGGGGTATAATCTGGACTGGGGGGGTATAGTCTGGCCTAGCCCAAAGTAACCCCGGGGTATAAACTGGCCTAGCCCAGAATATACCCCGGGGTATATTCTGGGCTAGGCCAGTTTAACCCCGGGTATATTCTGGGCGGGGGGTATATTTTGGCCTGTTACACCGGTACAAGTTAACAGTTTTATGTGTTAAATTGTAACGACACATTTCCATTACAATCAAATGATCAATTTTTGAAAAGATGATTCACTATTATGAATACTATTAAAGTGCAACATAGGCTACTGCCAATTTTTTCGGTTGTTGTCAATCAGTCCCTGATACATGTGTGAGGGGATGAACGACTTTCTATTTTTAATGTGCTTTCATGGTAACTCTAGTGCGTGAGTGAGGGACGGCCACTCATAGTAGTTTATGGACACTTGGCCGAGTACCATTAATTGGATTATTTCCCTTGTAATACTAGCGCGGGACCCGTTATTCACATCACGGTGAAAAGCGCGCATTTTGATTGGTCAGTTGGAAATGTTGACCCCCGGGCTTCCAACTCTTATATCATGGCTTTAAGTTTCTTACAACTCGCTCCTTCGTTGTTATCCACCGACAGAAAGACGGGAACCCGAATTCATTTTTGAGAGTAGACAATACCCTATCGGTACAAAATAGGTACTCATGATAACGTTTGTTATCAATGGAGATACGTCGTATTAATGGACGAAAGTATCCCGCACAAAATTGTCGAATGTTGTTAGTCCTGACACTTGGAAAATTTATATTAAAACTATTACCGGGTTTCTGGTATAAGTAGTCAGTTAGAATTTTAGCAGCAAGTTTCTACTTTATAATGGTACCAATTTTGTTGTACTTTGATGCACATATCCTATTGAAATAATTAATAAGAGGATCTCGGATTTAAAGTAAACCACGAGTTAGACGCATGTTATCCCCGATAAATCCAACCTGGGTCAAATTTATTCAATTATTGCTGGAGGGGACGTTAGAGTAATTTCTGCAGTTTACTGGGATACCTAATTGACTTTTGTGTGCACCCTTTTAACCGTACTGTAAATTCGATTGTGTTAGGACCCTAACCGGTTATGTTGTTCGGCTGGACTCCATGTCCGAGCCTTTCACTTGTGCAACACGGGCTACGTAATAGCTCTCTCGGACGTCCGCGCGGGCTCATAAATAAGATGCGGTTCGAGTGGTCAACACACTCCATCATAGACGCAGGAGACAAGAGCCGACAGCACAGTGAACCCAGCCCAGCAACCCGGGCCCGTAGCAGCTCAGAGGCTTGCCGACGCTTGCCATCGCCACCCCGCCCCATAAGGCATGTAGCGGTAGCACAGGACCCGGAGAAACTTTGGGTAAGTTGGAGACTATTATATTAGAAGTGACTTTAATTTGCGCACCCCCCCCCCCTTTTCTTGGATGCCACGTAGAGAATGCTGATCTACAGAGACTATTATGAGTCCGGCTCAACGGTAATTGCCATTGTCATTGGACGTGTGGGATGCGCGATGCAGCGCAGTGTCTTGATATTGTGACTTTATTGTCAAAGTTAACGTTTGCGGTGCTAGATGATAATGATGGCTCGCTAACCAAGCTATCACGATTTGCTTGTGTGCCTATATATAGTGTATGTGTAGCATTGCCTTGTTGTGGTAGGCAGTGAGGATTTCCTGACATGTTGATGTGGATGACTTATGTTATAGCGAGCGGCACTAAATTTGTGTACCTTGCCAGTACCACTATGCTATAGAGAGCAGTGTGATTGTGTGCTTAATGTTTAAGATGTGTAATTAATTACATGTAGGCCTATTGGCAGGGCCGTAACTAGCCAAGCGGGGGCCCCCCCGCAAACTTTCTTATCGGGGCCCCCCTTCCGCAGACTAAGCATAGGCCTACCCACCCAACACATGTACATGTACTCGCTTATACTGTAGCACCGGAGCTGAGGACGTGTGACCCAAACAGCCAAATATAGTGGCGTATGGTACGCAGGGAACGTGGGGCGCGTCACGTGGATTTTTTTATTCGGAATAATCTAGTGGATAAAACAATATTTACCACCACCACACCATCACCACCACCACTACCACTACCACCACCACCACCACCGCCGCCACTAACAAGAACAACAACAACAACTATCCTGAACAAAAAACAAGAAAATAAAAGTAAATTAAAATGAACACAACTGCAACTACATAACAAAAGAATCCAAGCATCAATAACCATGCAAGCAACTGAAACTAAAAATAAAAACCAGTAAAATGAACAGAAGCAAAATAAAAAATAAAATAATGCTTACCTTAAACCATCGGTGCTTTCATTGCTTTCATGGCCGCGAAATCGTTGATTACTTGCTCGTAGTCTAGTTTTCTTGCTCTCTCTGCTTCAATGCTGAGCAGTGCCAAACCTTGCAAGCGTTCCTGGCTCATGGATGTTCTCATATAGTTTTTTATAATCTTCAGCTTACTGAATGACCTCTCCGCGGATGCAACAGTCACAGGGATTGTCATGAAGATGCGCAGGAGAACGCAGATGTTGGGAAAGCTAGGAGCAACCTCTTTATAATCTACTAGCAGGCAGGTTGCGAGCTGTCGCACAGAAGACAATCCTGTTAGTTTATCACCCATAGAGGTCTTCATCATAACCAGCTCTGTAGCTAGTGCCTTAGACAGGTCTTCAGGGTACGCTTCAACAAGCCTGTCAACTTCAGTATTGATATCAACTTCTTGTAAAGTGAGAAGCGATGGTGGGTTCACGACTTTGAATAGCAAGGTGATTTTCTTTGTTCCTGTGAAGCGAGACTCCAACTGCAGGATCATAGTATCCAAAATGCCATAGAACACTTTTACTTTGAAGATTCTCTCCGGGTCGATATCATCATCAAACTTTACTGCTGCCTTTCTCTTCTGTTTGAATGTTGTGGGTATGGACCATCGTCGAGCAGTGTCTTCACTCCTCGCCAGAAATGAACTGAAATCCTGTCGATGTTGCTTCAGTTTGGACAACACAGCATCCAGCTCACACACAGCTTTTGATAAGTCAAGATCTTTGGCTTGAAGCAGCTTTGATGCTACATTGATGTCGGACAAAACGTCACTGAGCACTGTGAGAATCACAATGAAGTCAAAATTTTCCATCTTGTTCCTCAGTGATATAGCTTCATGAATCGTGTCCTTGTTTGTATTCTGGAGAGCAATCTTGCTGAGAGCTTTTAAAACATCTGGAAATCTTAGTCTCACAGCAGTTAAAGAGGTGACTCTTCCAGACCAGCGTGTAGGGTTTAACGTTTTCAGTGTACTTTCCGACTCAGAAGTGATTTCAGCGAGAATGTCCCACCTGTTGATGCTGTGGCCGAAGAATACGTACAGCTGCTGAATGATATCGAAAAAAATCCTGACTTCTACAATTCCTTTCACTGCGTCGTTGACAACTAAATTCAGGTTATGCGCTGCACAATGCACGTAAAATGCGTTTGCTTGAGAGTCAATAATCCTCTTTTGAAGACTTTGGCATGACCCGGACATGTTCGCAGCACCGTCATAGCCCTGTCCTCTGCAGTGTTTTAAATCAATTGAATGCTCCTTTAGGAACGACAGTAGTGCTGTTTGTAGGCCCTCCGATGTCTGGTCGTGGATATGATAGAAATTGATAAAAGCTTCATGAACTTTGACACTGTCCTCCACTAATACATATCGAAAAATTAAGCTCATTTGGTCTTTTTTCGAACTGTCCTGGGTGGTGTCCATCATGATGGAATAAAATCTGGCACTTTTCAATTCATTTAAAATGTCTAATCTCACTCTTGATGCTAAAATACCAATAAGTTCATTCTGAATAAGTGGACTTAAATAGTTAGTAGACCCTTTCTTTTTGCTCACTAGGGTATTCACAGAAACATCAAACTTGGCCAACAGTTCCACCTGTGAAAGAAAGTTCCCATTTGAAATAGCACCAAGTTGATCAGTCGTTCCTCTCAGGGCGATGTTATTTCTAGCTCTTGTCAAAATAATTTCAACAAGTCTTCTCAAAATCTCTCTCCAGAATCTAGTCACATCAGATAAACTTGCATCGATCTTGTGATCGACTGTTTTGTGTTGTTTCCAATGGTTTCCAACTACGCAGGCTTGAATGTGGGCTCCTGATAGTGCATGCTCTTTGACTTTTTTAGACAAACCTTGCCAATCCCGAGTGTCGAACTTTCGGTGGTCGGGGGAAAAAAGCCAACAGAAATGGCAATAAGCTACATCTTGTATTTGTGAATAGCAAAGCCATGTATTAGAAGAATGTGAGAACTGTGTAGAATCTTCACCATAGAAATAAGAAGAAAAGCTTCTATTTTGTGTATTCCTTGGAAATGGCCCTTTCGGGCGACAAAGTCCATGTTGAACGATGAAATGTTTCATATCATCGGTTAGATCATCGGCAAAATGACCCTTGTCAGTTTGGTAGTCCAATGTTAATAGATCTATTTCTGGTACATGTACAGGGCCGTAACTAGCCAAGCGGGGGCCCCCCCGCAAACTTTCTTATCGGGGCCCCCCTTCCGCAGACTAAGCATAGGCCTACCCACCCAACACATGTACATGTACTCGCTTATACTGTAGCACCGGAGCTGAGGACGTGTGACCCAAACAGCCAAATATAGTGGCGTATGGTACGCAGGGAACGTGGGGCGCGTCACGTGGATTTTTTTATTCGGAATAATCTAGTGGATAAAACAATATTTACCACCACCACACCATCACCACCACCACTACCACTACCACCACCACCACCACCGCCGCCACTAACAAGAACAACAACAACAACTATCCTGAACAAAAAACAAGAAAATAAAAGTAAATTAAAATGAACACAACTGCAACTACATAACAAAAGAATCCAAGCATCAATAACCATGCAAGCAACTGAAACTAAAAATAAAAACCAGTAAAATGAACAGAAGCAAAATAAAAAATAAAATAATGCTTACCTTAAACCATCGGTGCTTTCATTGCTTTCATGGCCGCGAAATCGTTGATTACTTGCTCGTAGTCTAGTTTTCTTGCTCTCTCTGCTTCAATGCTGAGCAGTGCCAAACCTTGCAAGCGTTCCTGGCTCATGGATGTTCTCATATAGTTTTTTATAATCTTCAGCTTACTGAATGACCTCTCCGCGGATGCAACAGTCACAGGGATTGTCATGAAGATGCGCAGGAGAACGCAGATGTTGGGAAAGCTAGGAGCAACCTCTTTATAATCTACTAGCAGGCAGGTTGCGAGCTGTCGCACAGAAGACAATCCTGTTAGTTTATCACCCATAGAGGTCTTCATCATAACCAGCTCTGTAGCTAGTGCCTTAGACAGGTCTTCAGGGTACGCTTCAACAAGCCTGTCAACTTCAGTATTGATATCAACTTCTTGTAAAGTGAGAAGCGATGGTGGGTTCACGACTTTGAATAGCAAGGTGATTTTCTTTGTTCCTGTGAAGCGAGACTCCAACTGCAGGATCATAGTATCCAAAATGCCATAGAACACTTTTACTTTGAAGATTCTCTCCGGGTCGATATCATCATCAAACTTTACTGCTGCCTTTCTCTTCTGTTTGAATGTTGTGGGTATGGACCATCGTCGAGCAGTGTCTTCACTCCTCGCCAGAAATGAACTGAAATCCTGTCGATGTTGCTTCAGTTTGGACAACACAGCATCCAGCTCACACACAGCTTTTGATAAGTCAAGATCTTTGGCTTGAAGCAGCTTTGATGCTACATTGATGTCGGACAAAACGTCACTGAGCACTGTGAGAATCACAATGAAGTCAAAATTTTCCATCTTGTTCCTCAGTGATATAGCTTCATGAATCGTGTCCTTGTTTGTATTCTGGAGAGCAATCTTGCTGAGAGCTTTTAAAACATCTGGAAATCTTAGTCTCACAGCAGTTAAAGAGGTGACTCTTCCAGACCAGCGTGTAGGGTTTAACGTTTTCAGTGTACTTTCCGACTCAGAAGTGATTTCAGCGAGAATGTCCCACCTGTTGATGCTGTGGCCGAAGAATACGTACAGCTGCTGAATGATATCGAAAAAAATCCTGACTTCTACAATTCCTTTCACTGCGTCGTTGACAACTAAATTCAGGTTATGCGCTGCACAATGCACGTAAAATGCGTTTGCTTGAGAGTCAATAATCCTCTTTTGAAGACTTTGGCATGACCCGGACATGTTCGCAGCACCGTCATAGCCCTGTCCTCTGCAGTGTTTTAAATCAATTGAATGCTCCTTTAGGAACGACAGTAGTGCTGTTTGTAGGCCCTCCGATGTCTGGTCGTGGATATGATAGAAATTGATAAAAGCTTCATGAACTTTGACACTGTCCTCCACTAATACATATCGAAAAATTAAGCTCATTTGGTCTTTTTTCGAACTGTCCTGGGTGGTGTCCATCATGATGGAATAAAATCTGGCACTTTTCAATTCATTTAAAATGTCTAATCTCACTCTTGATGCTAAAATACCAATAAGTTCATTCTGAATAAGTGGACTTAAATAGTTAGTAGACCCTTTCTTTTTGCTCACTAGGGTATTCACAGAAACATCAAACTTGGCCAACAGTTCCACCTGTGAAAGAAAGTTCCCATTTGAAATAGCACCAAGTTGATCAGTCGTTCCTCTCAGGGCGATGTTATTTCTAGCTCTTGTCAAAATAATTTCAACAAGTCTTCTCAAAATCTCTCTCCAGAATCTAGTCACATCAGATAAACTTGCATCGATCTTGTGATCGACTGTTTTGTGTTGTTTCCAATGGTTTCCAACTACGCAGGCTTGAATGTGGGCTCCTGATAGTGCATGCTCTTTGACTTTTTTAGACAAACCTTGCCAATCCCGAGTGTCGAACTTTCGGTGGTCGGGGGAAAAAAGCCAACAGAAATGGCAATAAGCTACATCTTGTATTTGTGAATAGCAAAGCCATGTATTAGAAGAATGTGAGAACTGTGTAGAATCTTCACCATAGAAATAAGAAGAAAAGCTTCTATTTTGTGTATTCCTTGGAAATGGCCCTTTCGGGCGACAAAGTCCATGTTGAACGATGAAATGTTTCATATCATCGGTTAGATCATCGGCAAAATGACCCTTGTCAGTTTGGTAGTCCAATGTTAATAGATCTATTTCTGGTACATGTAGTTCTATACTACCTTCTTTCGTGTGACCTGAAAAAAATGTGAGATAAAGAAAGAAATAGTGACTTATATCACTAGATATAGATATAGATAGATCTAGTTTTCTAATTCATACTTTGTTGTGATATACGTTACATTTACGTTACGATTGGAAAGACAATAACTTAAAAAAATGAAAACACAACAAAACAACAACAATAACAACAACAGCAGCAATAGCAACAACACCGGCACTACTAGATCTCGTGCTCGTAATTTGCTGGGCTGGAAGATCACAGTGTTTTCAGAGAATTCTAAATATAGATCTAGATCTATACCAAAATTTTTGCCGTCTCTTTGCTGGCAACTCAATAATTACATGCACTAGAATTTAAGTCAAGAGAAAGCTAGATACATGTATAGATTTAGATCTAGACGTCTAGATATATCTAGATCTAATCTTGATCTAGATCGAGATCTTGGCTACTTACCAGTGGATTTTGATTCCTCTTGTTGCATGCTTGGTCCAGGTTCTAAAGTTGGACTTTGATCTGACACTGGCCTGGGGTTGACACAATCACTGGCATTACCAAGCTCATCCATTTTGGGGGTTGCTTAAAAAAGGCATCTATTTTCGGATTTTTTTTCATTCCCTCTTCATTTTGTTTCGCTAATTTTCGCTTTTGAGCACCCGAGGGATATTCCCGTCGGTTCATCTTGATCGTCTTGACCAAAACAAAAAAACTTGGCCGATGCCAGGTTTTTTTTTGCACTCAAAGGCCGAGAGCCATTTATTACGAGTGCCTTAACCATAATTATAATTTGATCGGAAAACCAGGTTAAGGGGCCCCCGGCAACCATGAGTCAGTTAAGTAAAGGGCCTCCGACAACTACGATTTTGTTGAGAGGCCCCCAACAGCTACGATTTTGTTGACGGGGCCCCGACAGTTATTAACACTCTTGTCTCTAAATTGTCTTTTTCTGCTTTGCTGAAATTGCTGGGGCCCCCAGATAATTCCAGACTCTCTCTCTCTCTCTCTCTCTCTCTCTCTCTCTCTCTCTCTCTCTCTCTCTCTCTCTCTCTCTCTCTCTTCTCTTTTTCTTCTTTTTCTTCTTTTTCCCTCTTTTTTTCTTTTTTCTTCTTCCTTTTTAACTCCCTCTTTTTTCTTCCGTCCGGGGGCCCCCTACCCTCGGGGGCCCCCCCGCATTGCGGGGGCTGCGGGGCCCTAGTTACGGCCCTGCCTATTGGAGATGTATAATATTAGTTGGGCCTCACATGGGTGAGCCCCAGGACTGTTCTATGTGCGGCGGTGGATGAACAATGTTTCAGTGGGTCTACACATGTTGCAATGAGTCTCGCCGACATATATATATATATATCATGTGCATGTATTATAGTTATCCAGATGTATTATGCTTCTATATGAGTTTCGTAAGTGTGTGAAGGACAGTTTCATTTTAAGGAATGTACACATTACTTTATGTATCTAGTGGTGTGTCATACACATGTTAGCCTGGCGGCATAGCTCCGCGGCTAAGGTCAAAGGGCATGACCCTTCAGTATCGATTGGGAAGGGAGGTAACCAATACAATAGCCCTGGGGCGGGTTAGTACTAATAATGGGAGTGGGCCTATGAGGATGGCCTGCATTGGGATGCAGCGTCTGTGTTATGGACGGTCAGTGGGCCATGTTGGCCACTGCGTTATTAAATGGAATGGCCACTCTGGATGTGCTGTACACCGGCTCAGTGGAGCGAAACTATTGTGTTCTTGCCCCTTCATTCGTTATGTCCTTCATACTTTGATTAGTACATTAATTAGTTTATGTTGCCAGTGTACTAGGAAACTCCTTGTGTATATGATATAGCCACTTGTAGTTGTTATTCATTAACCTTAGCGCTATTTTATTCCATGCATACATATCCAGTTGGTTATTGCTTAAATTCTATATTATGTTGTTGTTGCCTGATTTAATACTTAATACTATTAATATGTATGTCCACCATTGATTGCCTGATTAATGTTGTCATTATATCCTAATCATATTTTCGTCTTTTTCTCTTGTTCCAGCTTATGGCTGGTTGGGCTTTTTTTTTGTTTGGTAGTGATACCGTTGTTAGGCTTTTTGAATAAATAAGATTGCCAGCAGAACCCTGTGTTTGTTAACCCTGTGTATCCTTAAGGGAGTTACTATTGAACCCACGCAGTAACCACATTAGCCACTCGTAGTTCATCCAACACATGTATTGTTAGCACTCTGTTATTAATGTAAAAACTCTCATTTCGATTTTTCACTTTTGCAGATTTCGCATATTGTCATGTCTAAAGATGCTGCCATCATTGTCGTTGTCACAAATAAACGGGCCATTCGTCTGTGGACTCCTTTGGAATGCAGGGAGGTTGCCAGCTACATGACAACTTTCGATATAACTGATCTTCAGATGTCGAGTGACTGTAGAAAAGTGATTGTGCGAGGCATCGAGCACGAGACCAGGCGAATGCTGGAGATCTTTGACGTGAGAAATGTGGATGATATCCTGATGCATTTAGCCAGTAGAAAACAATCACAGCAGCATGAACGACGGACCAATTTGGTGCAAGAGAGAAAGAGAAAGACGAGCAGACAGCACAGCGAGCAAAGAAGGAAATCTTACACCCGAGTTCCAGACATTTCTAATTGATTCTTTTGCTGCCAAGAATGAAGGCATACTGTTTTCAGTTATCTTGAATTTTTACTTCGACAAATCAAACGTCTACATTGGAACAGGCTTAAGAAAATGCCCTACAAGACATACCAGAGCCCTCAAGTTTTCACAATTACCCGAAATGTGACATTTGGCAGATTCATAATATTTTGGGAAAACATAGCCTTGGGCATAAATCACTGTTATAAATACAGTATTTAATCCTGTTATTTTCATCAAAATATTGGCATTTCGAAGCTGTGAGATCAACAGGTGGTACCACGTATGATACATGTAATCATTTAGACTATTTTTAAAGCATTACCGAGTAATGAACAGATGAGAATGTACGTGACATCATCGCAAAGGACGATTATAGATCATATTATATCATATCTAAACTTCACTAGAATTATCAAAATCTTTGTTCTAATTCTTTTTTTTTTCACTCCGGTAATAAAACTGTTACATGTATTATGAAGTAGTGCAGCATTCTACATTGCCTATTGTGGTATACAATTCAAGAAATAATGAAAAATGTATAACAGGATTCATATAAGAAAAAAACAAACAAATTAATACACGTATGTGATAATGATAAACGATTAGCTGTGTGCGCGACTCTAAATTACACTTACAGAGGCACATGAGAGAAATCTACTAGATCGTCACCAATGGGGAAAGGTGCACTCAAAGGTTTGCCACCCCTGATAATATGTGTAACTTTAGTGATGAGGTGCTCGAAACAGATGACGATAAATTTATTATTTATTTATTATTTATTATCCTATGAGGGAAATTCATTTTCACAGAGGATTTAAAAGAACATACATGATAGACACATCTTATTATTATATCATTACAAGATTATACCATAATTCAACAACAGGCATGCCATATGGCATGACATGGCAGGGTACCTTACTAAAATATGGCACATATTATCTGCTTGTATCCAGAATTCCTTTTTGAGATGAATTATAGCAAATGGTAAAAACAATTTCCTGTCTTTCTCTGTTTGCTTTGATGTGTATTTTTGTATTGCTCCTGGATGATCTAGAAAGTAGATGAAACAAGGAATGGTAACTATCATTTAAGATAGCTATACTGATTGAATTTCCTAGCACTTGCAACTGAGTACACATGGTCAAAACTGAAAATGCCATGTCTGTCATGTTGCATGTTTTCTTAATGATTTTGTTGTTAATTTTGTTCGTGTCACTTACTTGTGACAAGACCTAAATTAGAGGGCACGAGTTATCAAAACTTACATATTATGTTTTATGCAGCAAGTACTATTTTTATGCAAACTTTATCTCAGGTGATCTTTTCATTTTAGTTTCTCAACTTTCTCAAGAAGGGTTTTTAGCCTTTTAGTTCTCCAGTGCCGACCTTAAACAAAGTCAGTCTTAAATTGCTTTAGGTTTGAGGTCCTTGCTGAATATCCAATCAGCATTAATTATCACATCATCTAATTGTTTTCATCGCCACCCTACATTTCCAGTAGATGTTTAAAACACATAAAATGTGGAATAGTCTGCGTTATAATTAAAAGCTTTACAATGTACTTTTGTTGACTTAATTTTTCTATATGACTCCCTGGCTTCAGGCACACAGTATTGTATTGTATTACTACTCACCATACTCGTTATTCTTATTGTAACAGTTGACTATGCAAACAAATTGTAACTATTGTAAAATCTTTTCATATTTTTACAACAATAACGTCATTGTAATTTATGAAAGATACAAGTGAGAAAGAAACTCATTGGAAGATGGTGTTTATGTCCATTTACCATTTACAAATTTTATGGGACCTGTGAATAAATTATTTCATGAAGTACA
Source organism: Onchidella celtica (assembly GCA_963931925.1). NCBI lineage: Eukaryota > Metazoa > Mollusca > Gastropoda > Systellommatophora > Onchidiidae > Onchidella > Onchidella celtica. The sequence goes on along the minus strand of OZ007568.1, from coordinate 15,719,071 downwards.
TACAGTCATACGTGTATTACTCTTGGAGATGGCACTTTCTTGGTTATTTCTCTACCACACTTTCACACCCCTAGAGAGTCTGATGTTCAGATTATTTTGCCTTATTACATGTATTTTTCAAACCCAGAACTCATATGATTTAAATGGTATTTTATACATATGGCCATGTGCAGCATTCCTAATAGTTTAATTACAAATTTATAGGACTTCCATTGCATTACTCAAAATACGCACAGTATCTGAATTATGCATGAGTGTATTGTATCAAATCATCAATTCTGTGGTTGGAAATATTTATTTTTATAGATGTGGTCCTGTTCCTCTTGAAATGAAAATTCATGTTCTCAGATATATAATAAAGGCACAATATGCATAAATCAGTTCCATAAAACTCATTTGAGTGGTTATTTTGTTTTGTTGATGAAAATGATTATATCTCACCTTATATTAGTGAAAACAAAAGTGCCAGGTTGTAACTATTGGTACATAGCCCTCTTGCCCACAATTCTTTTAATTTAAAATATTGATGCTAATTATTTTATTTACAGCATATCTCACTTTTTATACGACATTTACATGGAATCCAGGTGTGAATAATGTGTATTTGACTGGACTTTGCAAACTTCCTCATGTTGATGAAAAAAAATAATAAATTCACATATCTAGAAGACTTTTATGTCCAGCACAATATATAAAGATGTAATAATTGGAATTATTAGTAATATTACCGATTTTAAGTGTTTAGTTTGTGTATTATTATGTATTATTATTATTATCATTGTGTGCACGTATTACCTAATGTTACTGGTATGATGCGTAACAAAATAGTACAAACAGAAATAAATTTAGATGAAATATCTCCTTATTTTTTCAATGCTTTATTTCAATGATGTCCGTTTTAAACAGATTAAGGTGACATACAGCAAGTCAGAAAATATTTCCAAAGATTACTTCACATACATTAATTAAAAAAACTGCCCATCAACTCAAACTCTCAATTAAAGATCAGATCTTACAAAAATTTTACAACAAAGTTAATAAAAATATAACCAAAACTGCTGTATAAATAACTGATCTATTGTTTGAAAATATTTTGCTTTTCTGCTGTTCTGTAACTTTTTTCACACAACGGGTGATCAGTATTATTCATTATCACAGAATAGCATAAAAAAATGTGACAACACTTTATTGATATGATAAGACTAATTAGTTGTTTATCATTTATCAATCCACATGACAATGATAGCTGGGTATCTAGCACACATTTGTTATGCCATCATCATCAGTAGAGAATGAGTCACATGATTCACTCAATTCCAGGCTTATCCCAAAGCTCCATCCTCTCAACACACAGACATTTGTTGATTTAGAAGATGTTTTGTAAGGTTATATGTCTTCTATTTCAATCCATCTGATAATAAATGGGAGGCCCTACTATGCCATAATGCCTCTGTGTTTGAGTGTCATAGCTGTACATGTTTGCCACACTTTTCCAATCCACGAACAGCCCCCCCCCCCCCCCCCAAACAAAACAACAACAACAACAACAACAAAATGCTGTAGATGTTGATAAAAGACCTTATGCAAAATGTCTTTCTACCCAATACAAAATTTTCCAAAATGACCAGGGAGCAGATTATGATGTAGAGCACTTGAGGTTTTCCGTCTGGATAGGCTGTTGTAGATCTGAGTGAGTTTCAGGATATAAAATACAGTCCAATCCACTTATCTCGACATGGCTTTTGTTGACATTCTGGGTAGCTCAACACAGTTAAGTCCCAACCTGTTCCTTCTTTAATGCTAAATATTTCCCCGTAACTCGACATGTTATTCCATTCTTTCCTCTTATATCAACACATTTCTCCTCGACCAGGGCACAGCAAGTGCACTAATCTACTACTATGCTGCCCAAAGTGCCCATGCACCTCTCCGCATATAAGACCTCTTCATTTCTTTTCGCAGTGCTGGAGGGGAGGGGTGGGAGAGCGGCTGTATGGACAAAGAGGATGACTTTTAGCTTCAATAACGCGAGCGTGGAGTACCATGCATAAGCACACGGCAGTAAAGGTACATGTACTGAGTACTACAGACTGTGTGTATTTTTTTCTTCTACACAAAACATTCACTCGCCATTGATACTAGACCTTGACCAAGATCTCTTGGTTAACTGCGTATTGTGTGTGTACCAATATCATCACTTCTTCTGAAAAGATAGTCAGGTCGAGGTAAAAAGAAATACATGTAGGAAAACAATGGTCATTTGATGTATAGTTACAGCATCTCGCTGATATTATATATATCAGGAAATGTTTGCCATGCAGCTGTTCCACACAACAGTGACACGGGAGGAACGGGTGACAGTGTGCCGATAATGAGAAGCAAAAGGGACATAATTGTGTTATTTATTGGACATTTTTCCCATAATGATGATGTCTGATCCCTCCCCCGCCTCCTTTTTTCTTCTTTTCTTCCAACACTAATCTGCAAATGACTTTCTCTTTACTCGACGCATTTCAGATGGTCCCACTGATGTCGAGATATTTGGACTGCACTGCACAACAGAAACTTTTGATATATTGGAAAAGTGTGATTACACTCTTAGGTCATTTTAATTTTGGAATATTGAGAACAGTGAGCACAAATAAGACATATGGAATTTCATCACAATGCTTTTCATAAAACAAAAATAATCAAAATACGCATTGGCATTCCACTGCAGCCTGTCTGTGCTGACAAGGATATTTTAATATTGTCCACCCAATTAACTTCTTAAAACATAGGCTAGCTCAGACTGTCTTGTGAGAAAATTTGAGTTCCCATACCCCAAAGGTTTAAGGGGCCATGTGCAAGATTAGTTTCTGAGCTATTATGTAGGGGGTGAGCTGTAGCCTTTTGCTCCACCTAGGGGGCCCATAATGATGTTAAGATGACCCTACCATTGCAGCTGTGTCATCATAATACATGAGATGAAAAACATATTAACAACACTGTCATGGAAGACAGCATTTCATTAGGATGAGTCACCCTTCAATAGATTCATTCTCAGAAGTGGTTCTTATCATTTGGGAAACAAGATATTTTTATGACAGACATATCAGCTATCCCTACTGGATTCAGCTACAATGCTGCTTTAGTGACATTTATCTATTGTCATTTCTCCCTCTCCTTCAATACATCTCTCTGCCACAAATGCTCACAAATACAGTTCATGATAGGAATGATATCTGCAAGACCAGGGCTGGTATTGTGAGATGGAATGTTGCAAATTTTTAGGACTGGAATCTGCCATGTGCTCTCAAAATCACGCAGTTCTCGTTGGCTGACTTCACTGTGGGCAAACTGGTCAAATCTAAATATAGTTAAGGGGATCTGATTTGAAAGGAAAAGATATACTTCACCACTACTTCTCTCTTTCTGTAGTCCCTAAATCCCATACACCACATTAATTTGTAATACTGACGCTAAATATTTTGTCTGATAAGGTAGCTAGCTTTTGATTTCTGTATCTGCTGATTTTGATGTGCGTCTTATCTTCTTTACAAATCTTTGCACCAGCGTTACGTAACTGCATCAATCAAATTGAGCCCACTCTTTCAACATTAATGCAACACTTGAAGAGCATAACTTGTCAATCTGGGTTCAAATTGGTCCAAAATGGACACCAGTAAATGTATAGATACATGGAAAAGGATACTTTGTTCCAATGACAATTTTAGACAGTTTATCTTGTGGATCTGTGAGTCTGGATATCAAATGAGGTATGTCTTCCCAGCTGCCTTTATCAATGAATGAGAACAGGAAAAGAATTCCGTCAACTCCAGCTTTGCAAGCCTTGCATAAGTGAAGAAACATAACAAGGAATCAAATTAACATGAAATGCATGCAGGAAATGAAGTAACATACTGCAAAGCTACAATTCTATTATTAAAATATACTATCTGTGAAAACAAAAGAAAAGGAAGTCCTCATCATGAATTTTGCACTGCAAGAGGGAAAGATATACATGTACTACTAAAGCAGGATAAATGTGCTGAACAAACACAGGATGATCCAGTTTCATTTTTTTCTTCAATATGGGGGAAAATATGAAATATCACCCTACAGATAAATAATGACACCTCTTTTTTATTCCCTCCCTTAAATGCCCATGACTTAACCCACAAATTGCTGAGGTTTGATAAAATACAGAACAACCCATTATAAGGAACCATGGTTTGATATAATTTCATGTCACATTTCATTCTAGTTCTGTATGAAGTGTATGGTATAGCCAATAAAAACACAATGTATGAATAATATGTTCAGCCCAATTGGAGGGTAAATTCAATACCAGAGCTGTGCCGTGTATTTATGACTGACACACTAATGTGTAAGATTGAAAATTTGGCTTTTCACCTGAAAAACTGAAACTTACAGGTAAGATATGATCAAACTTTTTCACAGCAATCTCTCCGGTGTCCCATAATGTCAGGTTCATCAAAACAATTTTATTCAGATGAGCAATTTTCACAGGCCAGTACATCTTGGTGGTCTGAATGCCTAAAGAAAGAATGAATGCAACAAATGTTGAAAAAAACAAAAAAACAGCGCAAAGCAAGTCAACAAAAAAGTAACAGACACAATATATTAGGCCTACAGAATATCTTTTCTGCATTATCTCAATAATTTTTTTTTTATTCCAACACAATCACTCAATCTTTAGAATTATCTTTTTCTTATTCCGTGACAATCTTCCTAATTAGTTATTCCAATACAGCTTCACCATAGAATTTGTGATGGGGCAGTAAGAAATGCCAGCGTGAATTTCCTGCAAAGGATGTTATTACAGGAAGGTTCTTTAACACACTTCTTCTGATTAGTAAATCTCAGGTCACAAAATTCCCAAAATACATTTCTGAATCATTGCATCTGATAACGATGTCTTACAAAACTGGAGGATGTTTTTCAAAAAGTAGCAATTTCTCAAGGCCAACACTGCCACCATACATTTAAGACATAATTTTTTTTTGTAGCAAAGTGTATAAATTTACTCCTCAAGAAGGAAGTAAAATGTTCCCACTAAAGTTTGAATATGACAATAAAAAGATGTACTAATCTTAACTCTCACCCCACGCTCTACTCGTAAAGCCCACTGTCCGGTCGTGACTTTACTCACGGAGAATCTTATCTGGGGTCACTGACCCATGACCACACACGCTGTCCATGTGGTTCAGTTTTCATTGATCAGTATGAAAACATTCGTTGCTATGCCTTATCACGCTTGATAATGAATTAACCAGCAAAACCTCAGTCTGTCAGTCTCTAACCAATGATCTGACTTATGATTCCAAACTGACAGCTGTAGTTTTCGTGAGAACGAAGCATGATAACTAGCCACGCCCTCCCAAGCCCTACACAAATGGTTTCATCCTGATTGACATATACTAATAAACCAATGTGGGCATTTGGGGTAAAGATTATTTCAGAGCTTGTTTCTGATTGGTTCCTAGATACAGACAACTCCAGATGGTGGTCAGCTTGTGAGAAAATGAGATAATATTGCAAATTTGTTGAGCAACAGTTTGCATGTCATTGTGACATCTTTTGAAAGTGTGGGAAGAGCCTTTGAAAGCTTAGTCTTTGTGAGTCTGACCAGTGGTTCACTGGTTAACATGTCCATGTCACAATGCCTTTGATTTAGAAGAGATACAGTGAACAATAAGACGGTGGTTACATCTCAAAAAGGTTAGTGACCCGATGCGTGAAAATACGCCTTGCGCGTGGCGCGGTCAGCTTGACCTTGCCAACTTTTGCCGTCTGTGCGGTGTGAGCGCTTGGGAAACATGGCCGGCAATGCCGCCCTGTGCAGGGTGAGGGTTAACTCTCTGTAAAAAAGAAAAAGAAAGAAAAGCTGAGAAGAAAATAACTAATCTTTATTGCTAATTGTTAGATGACATTAAATTTTTCACCTGCAGTTTCACTATGAACATCTGGAACAGGATGACCTGACAGGTGTGCTACTGTACTAGTTTTACCCACACCACTTTTACCCACCACAACTAATTTGTAGTGCACATCTTCAATAGCAGAACTTGCTGGTAGAATGGGCTGCTCCAGTAAACCTGTTGTAATTAGATCAACATATAGTGAGAAAAATTATGCATACTAATGAACAATTATCAAGAACAGTATTGACTCATCAAGTTACTCCATTAGAATATCATTATCATGCCACAGATACAAACACCGGACATCACTCTCTGAAATTTTAGAAATAATATCATTTGCTGTATACTATCATAATCCTGTACTGGGGAGGACTTCCGAATGCGTTCCATAGCTCGGCAAGTGCATATAGGCATTGTCAGATTGATATATATATATACGTAACGTCGTGAGGGTCTAGTCAGTTTGTATCATCGAGGCCGTAGGCCGATGTTCATCTGGGCAGTAGTCAGATTGACATATATCAGGGAAAGCCGCCTGGGTAGCTATGTATTGTTTTCACTCAGGCTATGGAACGCATTCGGAAGTCCTTCCCTGTACTGAATATGGAAGGTTAGAAAAATAAAGTCTTATGTTGTCATGGAGTCTGGCATAAAATTTTTGTGTTTGTCAGCTCTTATAAATATAAAATTTAGTTTGCTTGCATTCCACACAGGTTTTTCCATCTAATATCGGGTAGATATAGAATCTATGTCAAACTTCACCAATGTAGTAGTAAAAATAAAACAAGCCAGTAAATGAAAAGCATGTATCAATTAGTACATCTCAAGGTGAAATGTAATGACTCTCTATCTAAAATGACACACACAAACACAGACAAAAGGCCCACTACATTGGTTTCCAGCATCTCCAAAATTTATGAACAATTATTATGTAGAGCAGAGCCACAGAAAATAACCATTACTCATATTGTCAAAGAATGCAGCAGCTGAACAGAAATGATCACTTCTGCTACTAACAGAGACTAAATCAGAGGCTTCTCTCTGCGGAAAGAGTTCCCCATATCTGAACAACTACCGAGTCCAGATGCTCCCAGACCTCCTTCCTATCCCATAACTCTAATCCCTTGATTTCTGGTTGAAAGGGTAAGGGGTAAGCTTTGGGATAAAATTAGGCTTAGGACAGTTAGGATCATGTCAATAAAAATATAAAAAAAATTAGAAAAAGGACGTGGACCAGACTGAAATGCACGAAGACTGAGAATGGAGCTTGGCTATGTTGCATTTTCAGGTTATGGTATGAAAATGGAGCCTATGTATCACAAATTCACATTATTGAGTTAAAATTGGGTTGGTGACCAGTAAATTACTAAAGTTCGTATGACACACACTAGCAACATGGAAGGTTGACCGTTCAAAACTCGCCCACCTGTGGGAATAGATGATGCTGACTTTACTGACAATGTTTATTTACCGTAAGGCCTGAGGTTGTTTCCATTCACAGAAGAGATTGACCGCAGAATCCCCGCTCCTTCAGGCTCTCGAATCCAATTTTGGATTATCAGAGATCCTGGCTGAAGCATTTGGGGTATGTGGGATAATCACATCAGCTTGACAATCAAATGGGTATAGGCCTAGCCTAGATCTAGTAGCCGAGTTACCAAGACAAGTTGCACCCCTAGGCATAAACACTGTGAATTGTAACAACCGGTTTGTGAATATTGCCATTTTGCTCCTTGCAAATGTTTGAAGTAACGACCAATTTTATTTCCCTTAATTTCTTCCACCTCTTGTTACTAAGAAGGCCTAAAGTTCATGTATTTTTGCTAGTATTGTTTATTTTACTTAGATTGTTGACTACTTGTAGCAATTAAATAATGTTCATTTATCAAAAGGTAGAATTCCGGAAGAAGGATTCTATTTTCAAGATTATGATTAATAGATTCTGCGTGCGTCCTGGCATAGTTTGTTGATATATTATTATCTTCAGCTTAAAGAGTTCTTTGCACCGGTGCTACGCAGTGGTTGCCAGGCTCGCCAAATAAATTGCAATAAAATTAATTAGCAAGTCTGATGTTCTTGCGTGAGCCCGTCAGAGCCAAGTTAGAGATGAAATAAAACCTTAAATTATTTACACTGAAATAGATATATCACTCTGCTAATTTCTGCTACGTCGTTGTTACTTTCTTTACATACAAACGTGAATTGAGGAAAAACAAGCTTTTTGGTAATTTATAAGCTAAATAATTATACTGAAGCATTCAGTTTCATTATCTGCCAGTGCGTTCAGAGGGTGTGTTTTTCTTACCCTTGTAAACTTAATTCACTTCTTTTACCCAGCCTCCCAGCTCCCAAAATTACAACAAAGTATACGCGCACAGCAATTTAACTGAACCACTAAGGAAGAAAAATGAATAAAATGAAATAAAAATATATATAAAACAAAGTAAATAAATAAACGAATGGATCCCTTGTGAAACAAATGTCAAATTTGCGGAAACAGAAGATTCAGTAATAAGCCACCTCACAGTTTTTCTGTGGTTTTTATAATATTTCGTCAAAAAGATACTGGTGCACGGTAAATAACTCCTCGATCCCTGGTATCCTCGCCACATACAATTAATTTTACAATCACCACTGCCAATATTCTAATGTGATTTCTCTCAGTCATTTTCGTCACCAACTGCTAGATCTTTCAAACCGCAGAACATTGTTTATAATCATGCACATCACATTACACCTCAGCACACTCTAGAACCGCAGTTCCTGTTCCGAATGAACAATCTTCTGTTTTTCGGAACTGAAGCATTGTTATTTTCTCAATGAATTCTCTTAGGATGATTTTTCATACAAATGACAAAGGCGCGGAAAGCCAGAGTTCGTACTTAAGCCTTTGCTTACTTGTTAGCGGTTTAGTATTCAGCGTAGTGATCCATAGCTGGGGTGCAGGACTCGACAAAGAAGGTACATGTAGTTGAAAAATATACTTAGTCCTTCTCACGATGGTCCACTCCAAATGTTAGCCTGTAACAAGTATATATCTGAGCCATGCATCTTTATTTTCCAGTAAGAAATAGATATGCCTGTCCTTGGACAAACTAATAGTAATAATAATAATGAATATTTTAAAAAATGTCAATGAAACGGAACAAAAAAAAAATCCCATTGTTTCCTCCCTTGCAAATACAGTTTCTGATCCAACTTCCAAGGATGGCACCCTCAGAATCTGAAGTTCCTAGAGAAGAGAATGAACAATTTAAGGGAGGTGTCATACTATTCCTGGTCAGACATAGCCAAATGCTGTTAGCAAATTGCACACCAAAGAAATAGTGAGAGAAGCTGACTCTGTTTGACCGAGCTTAGTGTTCCCGGATCTACTGAGAAAGTATAGGAAATTGCGGTGTTCATTTCTTGTCTGCCAGCATCTGACTGTGTCTGGCCGGGCTTAGTATGATACCTCCCCTAACACTGACCCCCATGTTGTATTGTCAAGATCGTATCATACACAAAAAGACTTGGGCCAATAATCTTCTCTCACTGTTTTACCATATCTCCCCATCTCACCCTTAATCTCAATATATATCCAAAACGACCACAGAGAGTGTTGAGCTGATGACTATGTTGTCCAAATTGCTGCATTTACTGGAGCCGGCAGACAGAGAGGCGTTTCTGGACCTGTGCATTACTAAGGAAGAAAAGTGTTCAGAGAGCCACTTTTCTGGCAAGGGGGCCATCTTTTCATGGCGACAAGGCGTGCAACAAGAGCACAAGGTATAGGTCTCCAGGCACGACGATAGTAAACAATCGTGATAACCCGAAAAGGGAAGTCCTGCGACAGAATATTATAATTTCACCCGAATGAGCACTCAAATTTTACTGATTATGACTGGACAATAACAATATATCTGTACTGATATGCAATGTTTCACACCACTGCATAACGATAAAGGATGGCTTTTTTTTTTTCTTGCATAAGGTGCGGTAGGCTATTCGTGGGTAAATCTTCACACATACTGACATAGGATTGCTAACTTTAGGGCGGCCATTATGGTAAACAGGTTAGTGGTCTGAAAGGAAATACTAACAGCAATGTCTGTTTGAGAAATTGTATTTTCTCTTGTGGAGGATCGTATTGGGATAGGATGATTACCCGAGACACATCTAGGCTAAAAAGGTTAGATTGGAGCTTTCGGAAAATTAGCAATCTGCCATAAGGTGGGATTACGGTTTGGAGGGGGGGGGGGGATGCACATAAGTAAAGCCCAAAGGGATCTGTCCTACTGCAACAGTGCAACCCATCGCCTTTTAGTGTCCTTTGATTCGCTTATACCATTAACTATAACGTAATCTGTCTTTCCAAATTATGCTATTCTCATGCAGGAACGATTTTGGATGACTTACGCATGTGTGTACGATAAAAAGCCCAGTCAGTGTCCCGGTAAGCACACACGTTGAGTAAATCAAATAACGAAATGGAATAGGCGATTTAACAGCTGCTTTGGGAAAGAAAAAAAAAGGCATAATTAATAACAAGAAAGAAGGCAACTGAGAAGATGACCGGCTGTAATATACATGTATTTGAAACAATACCGAGCTAGACAACGGGTTGCTCATATCATGAGTAAATGCACGAGCACTAGACCTATATGGTATGGAATGAACCTATACCGATTATACTGAAGAACAAGTCAGACTAAGTTTTCTACTTATCTAGATCTAGCATTAATTTGTGTAGATGTCACGAATCAGCGACAGTTGAGCTCGCGCTTACTAAAACTAGGTTCTACGGGACGGGACGCTTAGTACTAAAAGTGTCCAGTTGACAAAGAGGAGAGAATCGGGTATCAGGGAGTTGGTGACGTTTTACACCGCATGGTAGGCCACCAGTAGAAAGGTAATTTGGGTGGATAAAAAAGTCCTGTCATTTGTGAATAATAACTGTCTCTTGCTAAGCATGTTATAACTAACCCTTCCGTCCTGTCGCTGCAGTGGACGGTGGTTGGACAGAATGGTCTCCCTGGTCCAAATGTTCGGCTGATTGCGAAGATAAAGGCTGGCAAACCAGTACGAGAACCTGTCAAAATCCTACACCAACTTTTGGCGGGAATCACTGTGACGGAAGCACGCACAAAAACAGGTCTTGTGTTGGTACATGTGGAGAACGTAAGTTAAGTGCAGCCATTTCGGCACGTTGTCATTCGCCTGTCGGTAGGGCGTCGGGAAGACAAAAATACCATTAAGTATCCCTGTACCAGTGAAGTGAAGATTAAGCAAGATACGGGTGACAATTTAAAAAAAAAAAATGAAAAGAAATGAAACCTAAAACTATAGTTTTTATTGACATAACTGCCCCAGCGCCTTTTGCCTCACGTAGTGTGTGAGCGTGTGTGTAGGTGCGCGCGGTTGTTGTTTTTTGTGCCGTTTTTTTTGAGTGCATAATCTATTTGTGCACAGACTCAGCATGTTGAAATACACGCATATGCTACACAAGCAGATGGCCATAAAATATATCACAACTGAAGGTACAACACTCCATGTGACAAATACATATTATAGTCAACGAAATAGCAGATGCCAGGAATGAGCATAAAGGATCTTGACAATGTTATTTTTAAAGTCCTGTCATATTCTGTCGATAAAGTTTATATTATAGCCCACTTAGTTATCCGTTCTCATCCTATACCATGGTGCACAGAAAGCTTTTTGCCCTTGCCACTTCAATGCTAACGAAATATGCACATTTTCCTGAAGATGCCAATGGACAAAGTGAGGCAAAAGAATACATTAGACAGATCCACGTGGTGTTTCCCAGTTTGGAGAATGCCTGCATGGAAAAACATTGTATTTACGAGCAAGTGGAGGAACAAATCAAAGATAAAAGAAAAGTGGTAAGTACTTGGAGACAGGTTAAGCAAACATTTCCAACGAGCTCGTCAATTACAAGAACAAGAAGAAAATGAGCACATTGACAAGTGGTGAAATCGTTACTAGTTTGGTCGTGACTGACTGATCACTGTCGGGTGCCAAATACACCAGGGAAAGTCAAAGGAATTCATACCCACAAGAGCTCCATTATACATGTATTATATCAGCCTTTATCTTTCTTTTCCTTTTTTAAAAAAAAATCATAGAGACAAGTGATCCGAGTTGTAAAGGTGTGTGCATATCAAAGCAGCCGTAGACCTTTTTGTTATAAGCCCATTGGCTCCTGTTGAAACTCCTTTAACTTCTTTCCAAGTTATCCTTCCTCATGATGTAATTTATGGGAAAATTAGCGCATTGTGTATTGACGAGCAACCTAAATCTGTAAATTTTGTAAAGTTACACACACTTTGTCAGAGAATGCTGACTGTAAACCTCAACAATAAATATAGCCTTCACCATGAATGCTGAAAACCTCACATTTCGGCCGTGAAGACTTAGAAACCTGTATCCATTTTGAATATTATTTTTCTAACAGCAGATGCTGAATTTTCACGAAAGGCCCTTCGAAAGTGCTGAGCTGAACTTTTAAGGCATTTTCTTTTTTTTTCAGGATAAATATTGGTCAAGTGTCAGTTGTGTCCGTTACGGCGGGGCGTGTCCAGTCAATGGTGGGTGGGGCATCTGGGAGGAATGGTCTAAGTGTTCAGTGCAGTGTGGTAATGGAGAAGTGTACCGGAAACGAAAGTGTGACAATCCGACAACCAAAAGCGGAGGGATCTTCTGTCAAGGTTCATGGTTCGACACCAAGCGATGCTTGGCCAAAAACTGCGGTACTCAGACTATAAAATAAAAATTAAATAAACATATCTGGGGGCCCTAATCATCAGACAAAACAAAAAAGATATAGAGAGCTTTAACAACTATGAAGCCTGGAACAATATCCAGTATTATTCACCACTGAAATAGATCTGACCCATGGATTCTCCATATTAAGTCATCTGTATCATCATGATGGTAAATTGCTACGAGACGCAGTGCCAAGACTGTAATTTTGTCAGACAATTTTCGTTGTAAGTTTATCAATATAGGCTCAGTAGGCCTATTCTGGTGCGTATTTCCAAAGAGATTACGGGCCTGGACATTTTTGTCAAGTTATAAGTACTAAAGAATTATGTCTGAAATGTTATTGCTTCCAGTCGACAGTTTTTCTTCTCCCTCTTGATAAGCGGTATTCAATAGCAAAATCAGAGCGAAACTGTCAGGCTCCAGACACCAGGGCAATTAACATTGACAATACTCTGTCCGTGACTTCCAGGTTCAGATGAAGTATTTTCTGACTGGTCCAGTTTCTCTGCTTGTTCTGAATCGTGTGGAATCTATGGTGTGAAGACCTCTGTGAGGTCCTGCTTGAATGAGCGGCTTTGTATAGGTGATACTGGGACGGCCGCAGAGATCGTTAAAACTGTCCCGTGCTTTGGAGGGGCTTGTCCTCGTAAGTAAGAACAGAGGGCATGAAATATATGTATTATTGTTTTGCTTTACACCAGGATAAGCATATGAAGCCGTCCGCTGTGCTCTCTTGGCCATGGAAACTTGCCAGCGCACTAAAAGTCTAAATGCATAAATTTATTAAAAGCCCATCCTTAATCGTAAAGTGGAGAGTCCCACTTCTGATACTGGAAACAGCTCAGATGTTCGTCTGTGTGCGTCTCTCTCTCCCCCCCCCCTCTCTCTGTGAAATAAATCAATGGCTTCAATAATCCCAAAATGCCATCTTCAGATACGAATTATCTGGATTTTAAGTTGGGATGCTGCTAGTGTGTGTCATGCGAATTTTAGTAATTTACTGGTCACCAACCCAATTCTAACTCAATCTGATACATAGGCTCCAATTTCATCCAAAAATGCCATCTTCAGGTATGAATTATCTGGATTTTAAGTTGGGATTTCGCAAGTCAAAAATAACATGTCAGGCTTTCATTAGTGACTGAGGCTTTTCTGAGAGAGGATAAACAACAAAATAATATACGGACAAAATAAAACACTGACAATCTGTGACATTCCACGCGGGAGTAAATAATGTAATTATGTTTTGGGTATGGTGCGAATGGGTGTGTTTGTTTCCCAACGCCTACCTTGTCATGCTGGTATGTTCATCTCCTTCAGTACAAGGTGGTTGGAGCAAGTGGTTGTCCTGGACCTCATGTTCAGCCAGGTGTGGCATAGGACGGAGAGCCCGCTTGAGGAAATGTGAGAATCCTTTCCCTAGCAATGGAGAGGACTGCTCTGGTCCGAGTGTATACGTTACCTCTTGTGACGGTAGTTATTGCTTACAGCTGCCAAGCGGTAGGTTTACCCAAACGTTGTATTTATTTGTATGAAAGTTATACCACAACGAAGCACATACTTGTTTGGACCTCATTTTGCATAACAATGTTTTCGTGTGGACAAGTCTAAAAAGCTAAAAATGTTTCCCCTCTTCCAGACCCACCCCAATAAAGATTGACTGAGTTTTGAAGGGAGTTTTGTATTCCTTCCATCGCTCCCACACCAGTTTCTGAAATACAATATAAATGATATGATTTTTATCAGCTTGTATCTTGATGCTGGGATCGCATTTTGTATGGTCTCTAAAAATATTAGTGTTATTGAACACTGAATATAAAATGACAGAGAGATGAGAATTTGACGAGTACGTTACTCTATCGCTGTGGCACATATTTACAAACATACATATTATGATGTAAACACACAGAGTCACACTTTCTCAGGTTTTACTGGAAGGCGTTTGTTTGAGTTTGAGTTTAACGGCGTGTCGGCACGATAATGGCCTCTTTGCGCCTTTCACGGTTCTTTGGTACTCTCTCTTTGGGCTAACTTTCAGCCCTCAGTTGCCTAGAGGTAAGATCAGGAAAAAGTGAAGTTAAAATCTGACGGGAAAAGGCCCGCGCTAAAAAGTATGTCTATGAGTTTTGTAAATTTGATAAAAGTCTGTTTTAATCAACGTGTAGAGTTCGGCCTCTTTCAGAAATGACAAGATAACCTGCGAGTTCACGTCACTGGAAGATGTGTCACCTTGATTCGCTTGAACATGATACCTGCAAGTTTTGTTTATTAACTTCCTGTCAACTTACATTCCATAATTATGCATCTTTTCAAACCTAATGTTGCTTACACCATGTTCCTTTTTGTTAGTTGGGAAAATCTTGTACCCGTATGCTTCGTGAATTTCAGACATCGACAACGATGACAATGGTGACCATGGTGATGATGACACAGAACTAATGAAGAGGTCCCTTGGTGAAAGCACCGTGTCTAGGTGTAAAACCTGCGTCAGCGTAGTGAACACCCCGAAGAAGCCACAACCTAAGAAAGTCCTCGAGGATGTGTACCCCTTACGTCTTATCTCGTTTTCATTCACCAATGACGATGAGCAAGACAATTCCTCGCATTCCAGCTCTCATGACGTGACTCGCAGAATATCAAATTCCAGCTCTCACGACATAATTCCTAAGACCTCAAATTCCAGCTCTCGTGATATGACTCTCAGAATCTCAAATCCAAGCACTCAAGATATAATTCCTAGAACCTCAAATTCCAGCCCCCATGATATGATTCGTACAATCTCAAATTCCAGCACTCATGACATGATTCTGAGAAACACAACAATTATCCAGAGCCAACCTGACATACCGTTGGTTCCTTATGAAAATAGTTCGTCCTTTTTCAGAACTAGAAAACTAATGGGCAAAGAAGACGAAACCGCTGTTACAACCACGCCACAGGTAATCAGGTCATGGCGCATTCCGTGACACTTGACTAGTTTACTTCAGTGACCATTCTCATCATGCTGCAATACTATATTATATCCCCCCCCCCCTCCCCAAGAACAACATGCTCATAACATGCTATCCCATAATAATACTTAATAGTCGTATTATATAAAAAAAAAAAGACAATGGCGGGAGCATTTCATTGTGGTGCAATTTTGTTTGTTTGTTGTTGTTTTTTTTTCTCAGTGCTATAGCCTGAATGGCGATCACCAAATTATAAAATTAATTTTCTCAAATGTCAGCTAATCTATCCCAATCGCCTCTGGTCGATGCACAGTGTTTATCCAAGGTGTTCAAAGTTGTAAAAATGTAAAATACAATGGTCTTATTTTTTGTTTGTGTGTGTGTGTGTGTGTGTGTGTGTGTGCTCCCCTTGATAAGCCTACCGGACGGAGGATTATATTTGACACACCTTCAATATGGTGCAATTTCTCGGCCCAGAAATGAGTGCGCACATGAGATATGTAGCAACACTGTAGATTATAGTGGGAAACTTCCTAGATCAGAGAGAGAGAGCGAGGGCGAGAGAGAGAGAGAGAGAGAGAGAAGGTTATCCCGAGCAATGTCGGGTACCTCAATTCGTAGTAATGAAAATAATAGTGAAGTAAAAAAAATATGTCTGTCTCGCTTCCTGTTTCCTGCACGCAACATTTTCATTATACAATCAGGGTCTGGTTTTAGGTTATCCATGAAATACACGTTCGCACACGTGTCAAAGTTATCAAAAAGCGCTTGCATCCCGTCTTGATATCACTACGCTTGCCATAACCCCGTCCCCCCTTTTTTAAAGGGATGGCTCCTATTTGCTAGTTCAGTAAAGGCACGCATAACGATCTCACTACTAACATGGTAACAGCAAGTTTTCTCTTACGAAACAGTCTTCATTGTGTTGAGCAAGACGATCTCCACTGCTGGGAGCTTCAATGCCTAGAACACCTACACTGTCCCTACATGTTCACGCCTATCACTCGTGTACATTTCTGATAATTCACTAAATTTTGACGAAAGTGTCATACAATAGACAGGATCGAAGAGAGCAAGTATCCGAGTACATATCGTCCGGTATTTGCCATATTGTTTTTATGTACATTTTGCCTTTTCGAGAAAATGAGGATTGAAGTTTGGTCGGCAAAAGGTCTAAAATGCATACAACATTACGTCACAAACACAAATCTCGAAAAGACTTTAACCGGTTGCAATGACACTTATACGTAATGAAATTATGTGTGAAAGAACCACTTTCATGACAAAACCTCGAAATCGGCTCGAAACCTCGAAAATTTTGTTTTTCCCAACCAGCCGCGAATTAGTGTTGATGAAGATGACCCCTTTAACATGGCCTTGAACCCTGACCTGGAGTCCCTTTACACCCAGTGGTCAGCCTGGACCTCTTGCTCCCAGACCTGTGGCGGTGGCACCAGACATCGTGTCCGTACCTGCAAGAGCAAGACAGATGTGTGCAGAGGTGAAGTCAAACCCTACCAGTTCTGTAATACGCAACCATGCCCAGGTACAATCACAGCCTACTTCTTTTATTTATCATTACTGCATGTATTTCCAATAATCATGAATCGTCATTCAGATGGTTGTGGAAGAAGTTGGAGGGAGTGGAGGACGGGAACAGTAGTTGCTTCGCCGACAGCCTGGTACAATGGTTCTTTTCTAATCTGATTGTGAGGGATGAATGTGGCGAGGCTAATGAAAGTACTTTTGCCTCCTCTGTTGACAGTCCAAGGCGGCTGGGGTGCATGGCAGGGTTGGTCTCCTTGTAGTGTCACATGCGGCTCTGGTATGTCCGAGAGATTCCGTGCTTGTGACAATCCCCTGCCTGCTTTTGGCGGCTCATGTCCTGGTCTGGCCTCTCAGTCTGAACCGTGCACGATGCCTAACTGTCCAGGTAAGATTAAGAGAGACAGAGAGAGAGAGAGAGAGAGAGAGAGAGAGAGAGACAGAGAGAGAGAGAGAGACAGAGAGAGAGACAGAGAGAGAGAGAGAGAGAGAGTTGTACATGTATTACGCATTAGGAACAAACATCAAGAAAACTATGCAATAACTTCCTAAAGAATTAAGCATGAAAGAAATTAAACGAGCTCTCGCATATTAAAATCTTCGTCAGGTTAAACAAAAATATAACACATAAAACAACATTTAGCTTGTTGTCGCTGGCTCTTGCCCGCCTACCAGCGACGAAGATAAGGTATGCAAGCAAGAGTCTGTTTGTGGTGTCCTCGAAGTCTAGTGTTCTTGCACAATGCTGGTTGGAGCAAAGAACTCCCAAGTCTGAAATCGCACCAGCAGCACCTATAATGCTATAGCAGGGTGTAACCAGAATCGAAGACAAGAAGTATTCTGAGCTGCAAAACTCACTGCAAGTCTTTCCGTCGCCTATGGAGTATGAATGTGTCATTAGTTAATCGGTGTGAATCCACCTCCCATTTGAGATCCGCCTACTGTAAAGCGACATTGTTGACAACTGCGATGAATTTTGTGCCTAAACTTTGGTGTAGCTCCCTGGTTTGATTGAAGGAGAAGGTGTGACAAAACTGTCAATGTCCATTCCAACTCTGATAATGAAAAAAAAAAAAAAGGCATTTCGTATACTGAAAATATCTACTGAAGCAGAAAAAGAAAGTTCTCGAATAAAAAATGTCGTCATCACCCTCACCCTACCCACCCTACTCTTCGGTCTTTCCTACTTGCATAAATTTAAACAAATCCTTATTTACACGACATCCTTTAATAAGGCAGGAAGACAGTCAATGAAGTCACATATCTGACCATAATCTTGCATGATACATGTTGGCACGAACTACCTAACTGTTTTCTGGCGACATAATTACATGTATGGCTGATTCTCTCCCTGCCAGACAATTGTATTAGACGGGTCTGTTGTTATCTGGTGGTTTGGGACTGATCCTAACCCTAACCCATTCCCAGTTATCAAACGTGGTTGAAAAAATAACAGGGGAAAACTTTGGTACTGACGTTTGTGGTCGTTAACAATCTTACTTCGTAACAGCAGATCCACATGTGTGACGCCACTAACTGGTTGCAACAAACAGTTCATACAAGTTTATTCTTATAGCAAGAAGAGGGAATGTCAGAATTGGCTGTTCTCTTTGGTAACCCACTGTCATGACTAGGACAGAACTGCGATACATTAGTTTACGGTTGTGAAAAGCCGCATATATGTACACACGTTACTCTTTGACTGACCAGGTGCAATAACATTTTGACATAAACTTACCACATATCTTTGATGAGGTAGCAGCGTGGTTGAAAATAATTTAATGTACCTTAGTGCCTAACTCTGCCAAATTTGGTTGTTGGTCCTTAAGTGAGCTTGACAACGGCGAGAAGCTGGGGACCATGGACACTGTGGACAGGCTGCAGTGCTTCTTGTGGCGGAGGTACCCGAACCAGGCATAGATACAGAGAAGCCAAGCCCACATCCAGAACACAGACCAAGATATGCAGTGCTTTACCTTGCTCAGGTGCTTGAATAAGATATGCATTGTACTGCGGTAAACGATGGGTCTTCTTGCGTCAACCTGCTTTCGTGATCTTTCTCAGTGTATGTGTTTAATAATAGGGAGTGTCTATTCTGGCCTCTAAGTCAGAGGCCTGAATAGAATAACGGTGGGGTGCTTTGTCTGTTGGGGCCTTTAGGTAGAGGCCTGAATAGAGCCAAGCCCGGCGGTATCTATTTTAGCCTCTAGGTAGAGGCCTGAATAGAGTAACCGTGGGGTGTTTTGTCCATTCCGGCCTCTAATAAATCTTAAACGAACAAAGCTTTTATGTTGGCGGATGGACGACAGAGGTTTGGATCCAGAAAACTCCTATGAAGATAACCAGGGAGGAACTGCCTAAGCAGAGTGGCAAACTGGGTAGATCTAAAAAAAAATGCAGGCACACAAATTATTGGATTTTTTGAAAATGTGAAAACGACTTCAAGATAAGTTTAAATGAACAAAAATATGAAATGCTCCCGAGAAAGAGGGAAAGAATATATATATATATAGCTTCCCTCAGCAAAGACTCTTTCCTATCTCCATTGCTGCTGCTTCCACAAACGCCACAAAGTAGTGCATAACAGAGACAGTAGCACCAGCCGAAAGCCGTCAGAAAACAAGTACCTCGTCTGCCTTCTCGTACCTATCAAAGATTTATTCTCAGCCATGCCAAATATCGTCCAGACTCTTCAATCTCGCATTAAAAAATGACATGAAGCACACATAAATATGTGAAAACAATAGTGGGCGTGTTCGTATGTTTGGAAATGGATGAGAGGAGAAACGAATGATTGCTCCTTGGAAATAATTCTAATATTTAAGATAACATAAGATAAGATAAGATATGACTTTATTATCCAGTTTCCAGGAAATTTGTTGTCACAGCATCAGTAACAGTACAACAGCAAATACAATATCTAAGACCTACAAGTCTTTAACGCACACCACACACACGCACACTGCTCACACAACATTACCAACAAATAAGAACATTGCTCACACACACACACATTACTCTTCAAACTGGACGAGAAATAGGCGGATCATTTATGTATCACTGTCACCACTGAAAGTGTTTGTTATTTATTCTCGTTTCTGGTCAGTCGCTTAAGCGGGTCTCTTAGCGTTCTATGTTTAATTTGCTGATCTTTGCCGCCTTTGAACGGCTGCCATAAAACTGCACTGTCCTCAGAAAACGGAATGTGGGCAACCTGGGGAAGCTGGTCTGCCTGCAGCACCCCTTGCGGCATTGGGCACGCCTATAGGGATCGGACCTGCACTGATCCAGCACCTATATATGGGGGTGAGCCTTGTGAGGGTAAAGGTTCGGAAGTTCAAACTTGTTATGGAGGTCCCTGTGTAGGTAAGTGCTGTTTGCCCAGTAGTACAAAATTCATTGCAGAGAATTACATGGACTTTACCGAGCTATCCAATTAAAATTTTGTGGCCACCGGATAAGACAATCTGGCACAGTATAATAATACATATATAAAAGCAAAACGGTCTACACAATGTGTGACAATGATCAAACTCGCTTGAACCTCTGCGCTTACCCATTCGTATACCAGCACACCATCCCGTTCCTTTCTTCTGCACCAGACAAGATTTAGTGATAAACATCAATTTTGTAACTGAGGAATTGTACGATATTTTCATGGATGAAGGCGAGAAAACTTGTTTTAGGAGAAAGCCGTGGTCTACATATTGTTTACATGCAAGTCCACAAATTGTCAGTAGGCTTCGGAAGCTACGATAAATACAGATGCTCCATGTTTGTAAACCAAATGAACTGGCAAAAGGATCGCGCGTTTTAATAATTCATTTACGTACTATCAACTTTATTCTGGCGATGCCTGTCAGCCAGGCGTTATCATCGCAGACTTTGTCTTTTAAAATGGACATTTTCAAATGGATGGCACCACCTCATGCAATAATGGAAATGTGTAAATGATGGTACCAGGACGTGCATTTATGGAAAGTTGCATATTGACGGTAACACCCCTTGCCTTATCAAATTATGGATTATCATAGGATAACTCTCAGATTTATAATTTTATAATGTGACTTTTGGCTTTGGGACATTCATACTAGTCAGTACATGTATTTTCTTTCCCATTTCTCTCCTCGTTTTTTTTCTGTTAGCTGAGTTTACCTCTCAACTATATTATCCCTTTCGTTTACAACTATAACAATATAGTTGTAACTTTTGCTACTGCTGTCTTTTATGACTTGACCTGCATTTTGTTTTAGATGAAGATGATTATGGGATCTCCCTGGAAGGCAGTGGGTATCTTGTGTATCCCAACAAAGGTGAAGTGACAGGATTTCTCATGGTCTTCATGAGACTCACGCCTGTCAAATTTGGTGGAACCCTCTTTCATCTGGTAAGCAGCTCAATCTATGTGCATCATGTATTCCAACAGCCATGTCTCTCAGGCTCACAAAAAGATTTTAAATAATGTGGCATTTTTCGGAACATCAGTAGGTCTAATAATAGATCTACATGTATTGTCTTCAAAATGACACATAAATGTATCACGGTTCAATATTAATTAGTAACAAAAATAGGAAAGGCTTCACGTTTCAAAGACGTATGTCGGCGTGGTGGTCATCATCTTCATAACAATTGTCATCATTATCAGTAACAACATAGCTATCACACAGTATGTTTCATAGTAAAATCCGGCTATGCTTAAGAGGTCCTGTGGGGAATATTTGGCTGATATCATTAACCACCCTCTGTCATTACAAAGGAGCGTTCATTAACAATCAGTTCTATTTTCAGAGCAGAGACTGTGAAGAATCTCGAATGGCAGATTGTAAATGCAGCATTCTTGGCTTTTTGTACGGTGGCCAAGTTCGGGTCTCAGCAATAGTCAGCAATACCAAGGTGGAATTACAAAGCAAGGGCATTCTAAAGGTAGGACGGAGTGAACAGTTGAGTTGCATGTCTGATAACTGGACATAGGGGAACTTGGTATTATATAGTATTTATTATTTTTTTTAAAAAGTTGTTGCGGGAGTATTTAATTGTGGTGCACTTTTCGCCCCCTTTTCGCTCAAAACTGAACCTAAATGATAATTTTAAGAAATTATGAAATTAATTTTCCCAAGTGTCAAATACACTTTAATCTAATTCATTACTTTTGTATTGGTCGATCGTGTGTTTTCAAGTTTCGGAGCATTTTTTAAAAGTCGTAAAAATACAACGTACAATATCTTTTTGTGTTCCCTTTGATAAGCTTACCGCACGCAAGACTGTATTTGACGCTCTCTCTCAATTTGGTACAATCTCAATTTGAGTGTGTAGTGCCCTGGCGCACATGAGATCACTAACAAGACTGTACAATCATTACATCCCTTTAAAATGAAAAGGTTCTAACTTCCTTCCGTCAACTTTTGAAAAATCGAGGATTCCAGTTCCGTGTGATCATAGCTTTCAGAGTTTTTCTTTTTTAGTAGCACTTACAAGTTACACATCGAATCTACTTGATGCTTTGACACACAGTGGAGAAAGTCCATAGAAGTAGTAGTAGAGACAAAACCTAGTCATTCTAAGGGGATGCAATGCTATGGGAAAATTCCTCGATCAGGTAAAGAGAGAGAGAGAGAGAGGGAGAGAGAGAGGGAGGAAGAGAGACAGAGAGAGAGAGAGAGAGAGAGGCGTTGTGCACTGGTTGGTTTATCCCGGATAATGCCCGGCACTTCATCTAGTACTATAAAACAAATATACTAACATAAAGTGTACGGTCCTTTCCGAGGAATACGTTGAGGTGCAAATGCTAGGGGCAGTTATCTTCCTTTAGAAAACAGTGACCTAAAAACGAGGAATATTACTTACAACGAAGACACACAAGCACTTCGGCTTATTTCATTTGCATCGCATTATCAAGGTGCTTTCAATGTACAACAGTTTTCTTTGGATAGATCTGGCAGGAACCTGAGCAGTTATGAGCTTCTATACCATTTCCAGTGTTGTTGATATTACCGAAGCTTGAAACTAGTTTAGGTTGGAGTAATCAACGTGGCTAGACCACCCTCCGGGGATCTGGGAGGTTTTGATAAAAGTGTCTCATCATCAACATCAAAAACAACAAGAAGTTCAACTGGCACATTTAAGTGGTGGTCGCAGAAGGGCTCGGTACAATGTTAAAGTCGGCAAAAAAGAACAAAACAACAACACCCCCCGGGAGGCATGTTTTTCCTTCTGCACTGCAGTAAATATGTTCTTTGTGTGTTTATGATCCCACAAGCTCAACAAATGGAACGATGTGTTTGTCTTGGTCACACAAGGCTGGGTTGAGATTCGCGTCAACGATGGTGAGAGAAAAACCAAAGCTTTTCCCACCAGATTTCAGCGTGCTGTCAATCTGGGTGGTGAATTCGTTGTCGGTGCTAATAGATTTAAACAAAATGGTGAGAAACTGTGTGAGAAATGGAATGATTTATGTGCTGGATAGTTCGGAATAAGTTTTAAGATATAGATGAAGCATGAGCAATTTACTTCAACTCGATTGCAGCACCCAAGAATGAGAAAACGATTTGTGACACTGGGACTAGTGAATTTGTGTAAAGTTCCTTTTGTGTAAAGACCATTTCACACAATGAAGATGAAGGATTGGGGTTCCCTTTCCATGTCTCATTTATTTAGTTTGACTATAGCCGGATGACGTGGAAGTCTCAGTTTATAGAATCTTCAGGCTTAACACAGTTCTGATTCACGGGTGTTTACAATAGCTTTTCTAGCCTTCTCAGATTAGAACAGTAAAGTGAGACGTGACAAATCCTTTCTCCGGTTTGAAATCTGCGCATGTTAGCAGGTCTTTGCCACCCCCAAGACAAAATTCCAAATTAATTGTTATTCCTGCTCTGAAATGAGGTGACCGGTACACAGTGGCACTTTAGGCAAGGGACGCCTTATCTCAAGTAGATCAAGATATTGTACCATGACCATTACATTAGAAAGGGTAGGAAGAAAACTAGGAAGGTTTGTTATATCCTTACCTGGTTCTCCAAATAAGACCCAGTAATAGTGTCTCCTTTCCAACTGAATCTATTGTGCGCTTCGGCAGGTTTTCATGGAGACATTGCAGCGATCAGGAAAAATTTCAAAGTCCTAATTATGTTTCCAACTAAGGCCTGGACAGGCTACGGAATTCCCACAGTATCTGAGAAAGCAGAGAAAATCCAACTGCGTAAGTGGTGTGTGAATGTAATCCATTTAGGGCTTTGATCTGATAGCTGGACCTGCATGAAGCCCTGGTCATTTACTGCTTGTGTACTGCCACACAATAAAATAAAAAACAACAACAAAAATCTAACTGAAAAAAATGTGCCATATTTTTCCAGAGGTTGTATACCAAGGCAATGTGTTTTACGTGAACCTGCATATAGTTACTGTTAATTGGAAACGAGAACGTAGTTAGGTTTGCCATCTAGCATCTTTGTAACACACCAAACTGTTTCATCCACACAGTCTCCAAATGCCCCATGATCATTTAAGACATGAGTTCTTCGGGGTACTCTTTTGGCGAAGACATAATCCATATTTAGACTAAGATACCATCATTCCAATATCACTTTAAAATAACCCTATTTTTCTATCTTACAGCCACTGAGGCTCGTCATCCTAATTTCAGGGGCAGGTATTATTCACATCTGTACTTTCGGAAGTCAGATTACTTTGAAGTGACCATGGTTTTCCAGCTGACTGGCATCAGTGGACTTATCTTTTTCAATGGCGGTGGGGACACGAGTACGTTCGTCAGTGTGCTGGTACAAGATGGCGCCCTCCAGTTTTGTTTGAAATGTACAGAGAACGACATCTGTCGTGAGGCTTATGAATTAAAGGTTTGATGGATCTGATCTAGACTTACTGTCAGATCGAAAGTGAGAATGAGAATGATGCATGAAACGAGATAATAAAGAGACAGAGTGAGACAGGCAAGGGCCTGCGTATTTCACTCTCGTTGTAAGGGGGAAACTGGGCAGATTTGGTCGTATACAGTCTTTCAGAGAGAGGGGGGGGGGGGAGAGAGAGAGAGAGAGAGAGAGAGAGAGAGAGAGAGAGAGAGAGAGAGAGAGAGAGAGAGAGAGGGGGGGGGCAGATTACGCCATTTGGCACCTGCGGCTAACTTGCTAAGCTTTTATGAATGACTGTGAAAATATAAAATAATTTTAAATTTTACTCGATGGTAACAGAAAAAGAAAATGGGAAAAAAAAGGGGGGGGGGGAGGGGGGGGAAGTGTTTATTGGAGTTTTCCTCACAAATTGGAAGATCGTAAATAAGTTATGTGCATTATTTTGTGCACATCCCATATACATTGCTACAGAAGCCTGGATGCAGTTTAACCACTGTAGTACTCTGCAGACATGTTATCAGAGCTATGATAACATCATGATGGGCCGCTGGACAAAGCAATAGGCTGTAGCTCGCCCCCTATGCAACTGCTCAGAAATTTGCATGCTTGGGGCCTCCTATTTTGGGCAACTGCCGTGTGTGTCCGTGCTTTAAGACGGCTCTGCATGTTATGATCGGTTTTAAAGGCATGTGGGTTTGAGTTTGAGTTTCGGTTTTATGGTACGTCGGCACGATAACGGCCACTTTGCGCCCTTTACGGTCTATTGGGGTACACTTTCTTGATTTATATTTCGTATTCAGAGGTGTCAAATTTAACATAGAATTAAATACATTCA
Organism: Onchidella celtica; assembly: GCA_963931925.1. Classification (NCBI taxonomy): domain Eukaryota; kingdom Metazoa; phylum Mollusca; class Gastropoda; order Systellommatophora; family Onchidiidae; genus Onchidella; species Onchidella celtica. The sequence continues at coordinate 15,693,180 of OZ007568.1, read as the reverse complement.
TACAATGTTAACACATTGGTAAAACTCTTTACAAAAAACCAAAAAAAAAAAACACCGTTATTTTGTATAGATCTGTACAAAGTTTTGTAAACGAGTATGAAAGTTATTAAATCAAGTTGTAGATCTTAGCCTCTCCCAGAAAGGACAAGATGCGTTGCGGACTCACGTCAGAAAATAATTCTTTGATGGACCCGCAGACATAGTGCTTTCTTCGGATATGCATGACGACGACACATTCAGTTACAATAAAATGTTTTATTGATAGCTGGCAATGCCATGCCACTCAATCCCGCATTTTTGTGAAATTTCGTATTTCACGGAACATATCAAAATTGAGCGTTGTCCTACATTGTAAGAAGTTCCGTTTCCAACCCAGAGTTACAAGCATAGGTTAATCAATCAGAGAATAAACATGGGATCTAGGCATTGCCAAGGGCCAAAAATCTTCAATCTTAATTTCTTCAAAACTGTATTTAAAGCCGTAAAACCGAATTATGTGCAACTCTTAATCAGTCTTTATTTGCATTTCGCAGACCGGAGAGTGGTATATCCTCAAGGTATCAGCCAAGAAGAACGAGGGAGAAATTCGGATAAACAATGGCGATGCCATGCAGATACGGTGTCCTAGTGACGCCAGCTACCGGTCTAGCGGATCTTTATATGTGGGTGGAGCAGGTCATGATGATTGGGAAATCATTGTTAAACTGACCAAGAAAGACGCTCAACTGCAAGGAATGATTGATGTGCTCTCCGTGAATGGCTTTATAGTGACGTACAAAATGGCAACCCTTGTGGACATCGACCATAACGTCAATACTCTTGGCTATAGCCTAGCAGGTTAGATACGCTGTACATGTATCTTGAATCTTTTCCCCCGTCTTTTAACCTTTTTCAAAGTTTTTTCGGGAAAAAAAACCCTTCTCAGTTGCTGATGCTTTTCCCCATACCGCTAACGCTTATGGCAGTCCATACATGTCAATTATCCAAACTTCAACCACAAGTTTTAACGTCTTGGCGATGAGATAGTTTGGCATTCCGTTGATTCTGTGAGTTACCACCAAATAATCAATTAATAATGAATGATCAGACTCTGACAACCCACCGTTGAGGTTCGGTGACTTTAAAACGCACATGAGTGTCTTGTGCTTTAAGGTTTCAAGAGACCAGACTAAGCTGAAGAAGGTGCCGAGACCGAGTCTTAAATGTGTCAATTAATACATGTATTCTTTTAGTTTCAGCCGAATTTTCAACCAGATTTATTTTCAGCCATATTTTCTTAGACGTATCAGTCATCAGCCATAGGTGCAGTGAGGTTTACGAGAAGTTTCGTTCGTTTTAAACCTGCTTGTGTTTAACACAACAAGTAGACTACCGATGTTTTGTTTCTTCAGAATCATTCCAAGCCGATTGTGGGTGAGACCAGCGAGTGTACATGGACGCCAATAATTGTTTGCAAAAATGTTTTTGCTTTAACAAAAAAAGGTGGGTTTTTTTGGGGGGAGGGGGGGGGGGTGGGGCTAAGCCTAAGTACAGCATGGCGAAAATATGAGTACTCTGCTCAACTTTCTCTAGAACTTTATGGATGTGGTGATCGTGCAAAGAGATGAACAATCTGTACGTACATCTATGCTTGTTTCGATTGTCAGATCACGTTACAGAAGTCTATGAACGCAGAACAGCTATGACCAAGTTACGCTGTGGAATGCCCGAGAAGGCCAAACGCTCGCATGTTGCCAAAATTGTCTGGTTTCAGGACATGAAACGATTGGAAACTGGTCTTGGTACTGAAATTGTGGATATTGTAAGTTACGATTTTTCTGTGGTGGAGGTGGGAAAGAGGAAAGTGTGAAAGTAAGGCCCAGGACAACATTTTCTTTTTAAAAATTTAACTTTGTTATTTTTTTCTAAAACAATGAAGCCCTGAATCGCAGTTATGACAGTCATGCTGTAGTATCTTTCATTAGCATAAACACTGCAGCGAGTCAAAATGTTACTCAGAGAGTAAGAAATGACGTATAATAATGTCGGCAGTGAGTTTAACAGATCCGATGAAAACTACACCTTAACCGCAGCTCATGGGTAGTCGAGCAAGACCAAAACAATAAATTCTTTTAAAATTTGTGAAGGCAGATTGACATGGCAGATGTCCATGTAATAAAGCTGAGGTGTGCTCTGTATAATTCTACTATCCAGGACGCAGAGGAAAACTCCATCAGCACAGTGAGCCTTCACCCCAGCCATCATTCAGAGGGCACCTACTCTTGCATTCTCAGCACTGATGGTAAACTAGTGAATCTCCACGTCTTCATTCTGATGCGCTATAACGCCCCGTTACCCGGTGAGCTGGTCAATTCAAACTGTGCAAATGTTAACACTTTGTGTACTTGTGTTCAGGTAGTAGTACAGCTGACATATTATTGCCATGTACATTAGGGTGCTCCTATAGAGATTGAACAAATCGCCAGTCTCAATACTTGTGCATGTACAACAAATGAATCAGTAATTAAATTGAAAAACAAACACAAAAACAACTTTGTGTGATCCGCAACATCTATATACATCACTTGACGGGGATAAAAAGTAGAAAATACAACGAACGGTACGGTAACAAAAAAAACATCCGAACCGCAAGACTCGCCCTCGCGGAGAGTGAATCAAACCGAACTTTTGATGCAGCTCTTCTATTTCTGCTGTTCCAATGGAACTTGACTGTCTTAAGTGTTTCCACACAAAAACAAAAAACAACTCAGTGCCATCAGTAATCATTTCATAGACTGAACTCGGTCTGGAGAACTGGCCCACAAACCACTCTGTGGGTGAGAAAAGGGGGGTGGGGGTGGTTACAGTGCAGAAAATTAAAGACTGAACTCTCCATTCCTCGGGTGTAGCCTAGACTTCCAAGGCAACAAGAAAAAACAACAAAACTTACTCGTAAAATAGTTAATAGACCGAGTGTCAGATCAGGCCTCGTATGTCAGGTATTTTGCATCATAACCCTTTTTGTGTTCTTGTAATTCTGTTGCGCCACAGCAAACACAGAAGCACGAGTTGGATGGATTGGACTTTTAATTCTGTTTCTGGTGATGCTGCTGTGTGTTTGTCCCTTGCTGACTTACTATTGCACCAAGGATCATCCAATGTGGCAAAAACTCAGGTCAGGCATGTGCGCACGACTTACAAACAGTTACATTCATCTTCATGTAGTCACTACTGCTTTGTCATTGGGATGATGTCTACAAGAAGAGGAGCTATGACCCGTCGACTTACATTTGTGTAGAATTTTATTTGTACTACATTATTTTTTCTACAGCAGACCTCTCCACCGACAAATTTTAGGAGCCAAATTGGGTGCACTAAACTGATTGCAGGAATTTTATTTTAAGGAAGCTGCGGTTTTTTACTTTTCAGATATACATATAATACAGTACACGTATATTCCAACTCTTAGTAAACAGTTGCACCAAACAGCCAACTGGTGTCACATGGAAGTGGGAATTACAAATTTTGAGTTAATCTAGTGAAGCAATGATATATTGCAGGTGCGGTATTTGAGGGCTTTAAGGTGCATACACTTATGCTACTCATTTCACTTAAAATGGGAACTGGAAGTGATATTAAACATTTTAGACCTACATGTATTTGTTTCAGCTGTGTGTGTGCGCGCATGATATGAGTGCATGCATGTGTGGTGTATGTGTGTGTGTGTGTTTTCCTTTTCAACCACACTGCAAGTATTTTGATTCCAATAAAAATATCGAAAATTTGAAGAAAAAAAAAAAATTACCAGAAAAGAGCCCAAAAAGACTGCCCAATGACATGGTTCAATATTTTAGACCATTTATTATTTTATTAGACAAAAGGCATTCCTAAGCCCATTATTACGTCATGTATTAGTACATGTACACTTTTTGTACTACATGTATATGATCCCTTGTCTTGTAGGTGGTGGAGTTCTTACCCTACAATAAATGAAAAATTTGTGTTTTCTCCCCCCCTCCCCCCTCCTTTTTTTCATCTATTTTCATTTTAAAAGAAATGTCGTCAGAAGAATGTGTTTTATACTCTTTGGGAAAGGAGAAAGAGAAAGCGAAGATGACCAGTCAGAGCCTTTCCTGTGAGTTACTTTTTTTTCTGTCTCTTCTTGTGTTATGTATTGTGTAAACTGATTAGTTATGTACATGTAAAAGTCATATGGTTGTTGTGAGGGGATCGTAGCATAGGGAACGGGATTGAATGACACAGTTACTATATTTAGATTTACGTCATCATGGGACATTCGAACTGTTCAACGCGACTGGTATTATAAAGTACAAATTACATGTATATAAGATAGTAGTGCTGTTGTCTTGTTGCCCTGGAAATACACATGTGACTTAATCAGCTGAAATTGCAGTTTAAATTAGTCAAGATAAACCCCCGACATGTACATGTGAATATTTGTCTTGCAGGTAGTCTTTAACTATCACTGACTATCAGAATGTGAACCCTTGATAGTGGAAAACAAGAATGCATCGAACTGAACGAAAATTGCCCATATATGTGCTAAAATGATACATGTATTTAGTTATAAATACATGTAATGTAAAAGTATATGAGTTTTCTGGCATATATATGACTGCAGCGTATGCATGACTTACGGTCGCCTCAGTCCATTTCTCAAACGCTCAGAATTACACATATACACTGTAGTGCGATTCAGGGAAAAGGTGAGGCAGTTTAAATTGTAGTGCCTAGTTTGCGCTCAGAAAAACAATTGCTTCTAAATCTAATACTGAAAACAGTTTTGCTTTGCCACCATCTGGGATATCACATCAAGATGGGACTAACTTGAAAATTTGTATTACATTTATATCTAAACACGTATTGCATTATTTCATATCTACACAAATGTTGTCTTATTTCATATTATCTAACCAAGTGTTGTATTAGTTCGTATCTAAACAAGCGCTGTGTTATTTCATATCTAAACAATTGTTGCATTATTTCATATCCAAGCAAGTGTTGTCTTATTACAGTACATATATCTAAATAGGTGTGTTATTTCAACTCTGAACAAGTGTTGCATTATTTCAACGCCAACCAAGTGTTGTATCAAGAACTAATCAATTTAAGCTGAAAAGTATTGTATATCCTTAATATGTTGTCTAAGTTTTAATGGTTTTAGTTACCAAAATTAACAATCTATTTAGACCTGAGCCCGAAGACACAGATGGTGCTGAAACAGAGGAAGAATTAACACCTGAACCAGGTAAGTACAAATATTAAGTAATTCCATCAGTTCTGTCCACGAACCATTATTGTTCATCTACCCATGCAATGTAGTCTAACACCACACCAATGAACAATACATCAATAAATAAGTGAATGCTTAAAGAAGATAAGCCGTCTAAGGTGAGCCGTTGGTCCCCATTTGGCAAGGACAGCATCAGTTCTTGAATTTAAACTATCTCACAAAATTGATTGTAAGAACTGTATCTGTACGGTACAACTGTCATCTGTTCTTGCTCTTTGTTTGAGGCTTGGGTAAGATACAGTAGTTTTATAAGCATTTCATTAACTTCAACTCAAGACATAGATGACAAAATTCTCACTGTAATTGGTTTGTACAGATTACCCTGAATAATATTACATCCAATTTTTGTTGACTTAACTGAGAAGACACCACAGGCATGTCAATGCTAGGAAAGTTACAAAGATATGAAATGGAAAAATCCACTATGCATGTACGGTGTATGTGCTTGCCAAACACTTCTTGACTGTTAATCAGACGTGATCAGTGTTAATATTACCTCCTATTGCAGCAGAGACTAAGTCATTCCATACAAAGTTCCAAATGAACATATCGTCGGTCCTGTTGGAACCTCATTAAAACTAGTGTCTGGGTTTAATTTTAAAGAGGTTCCAACAGTCGACCGGTGATACGTTTACGTAAGTCAATGCAGGTAGTGAAATAGAACTCAAAATGTTTAATTCAGAACACTGAACAATAGTACATGTATTCCAATGCTCTGACAACAGAATATGTAGGAAAAAAACATTGCCTTGACTTGACCATGTACTTTTTCACAACAGAATCTCAGCCCAGCAGTGATGAAGAAGCTCCTGCTACTGTAACCTGGGCCCCTGAGGAGCCACAGGAGATCATAGAGGAGGACATAACATATGAGAATAAACAGATCGAGACTGAACCAGAGGAAGAAAAAGTCATGGAAGACAAGGGTGTGCTGGCATCTGGAGAAACTACAGATGATTCTGAACCAAAGAGACCAAAACCACAAAAACGTCCAAGCAAAAAACCTGCTGAAAGCAAAACCACTGATGACAAGATTAAAGTACGCATACCTCCAAAACGACAATATCCTTGTGAAGACTTTGGAGTGGTGAATGATTACATTCCACCGATCCGCCCTCCAAAACGACAAGATCCACGTGAAAACTTTCGGGTAAAAAATAATTATATTCCACCGATCTGCCCTCCCCCAGACCCATGTTTTTCAAGTATACCAATTTATAGTCCCTACCCAATTGGCCAGCAGCAAAACCCATGCCTTATGCAAAATCCATGCCTTATGCAAAATCCATGCCTTGCGCAAAATCCATGTAGGGGCCCTACTATGCAAAATCCATGCCCTGACAGTATTGTCCCTGTCGACCTCCTCCGCAATCCTTACTTTATAAATGAATGCTTCAACAATCTAAATAACTGTCATAGTGGGGACAACTACTTCAATCAGAATAATTCTACTGCTGACTTTGATAACCAAGCAACAAATGCCCCAACTTACATGGACAAACCTGAAACTCCTGAACCCTGTAGAACAAGTAGCAGAGAATATGAGTGCCACACTGTGGACAAGATGACTTCTTCTGGCAATACAAAAAGTTTCAAAATAAAAGAAACTGACAAGGGTATGCAGTTTTCACCACAAAGTGAACGCAATTATCAGATATCCAATATGGGTGTGACTGATTCTGGTGAAACAATGCAAAATGTTAGGATGAGCACCAAAGTAAGTTGTGTGCCAGATAGATCAACAGGAAACCAGAATGAGACCAAACACAAGAAAAAGGGACCCAAAAAAAACAACAACTGATAACTCACAGTGTACAAATGAAAATGATTTTAAAAATTTCGCTCAGAGATGATGAAATATTCTTCTGCTCTCAGAATGTCGCCTGATAAATTCTAGTGAGGAAAACTTGAATCCTAGTTAAAGACGACAGTAGGAGGAAATTAATTTTAACTACAACAACTTAACACTGCAGCAATGACATATGAAGACTGTGCCTTCTTTGACCTCTTCACTATGTGTTAGTGCCATGATTAGGTCCTTTGCAACTGTCACAATATAAGAAAACTGAAAAAAATAGAAAATATTGGCAATAATGAAAATATATTTGTTCTCATTATCAGATGTGTGAATGATTTTACAAAGCACGAGACAAGATCATGATAGCATATATGAATGTAAGTAGCTGAAAGTTGTGGTATTTAAGTGCTAAACTTGGCACGGATGATCAGCTAAATCCAGGTTAACTTGTCTTCATAGGTGCAAATCAAATTCATGACAGGATTGACTTTTGAGACGATCATCTGTGAACTTCTGTCAGGCTTTTTTTTTAACATTGTCTTTGCAGAAAAAGTCAGCTTTCCAGAAATATTTGGAAAAACTTACAGAAATTTAATTTACTGACAAGTCCACTGGTGTGAAAATAAATCTGTATCTTTTACTACTGAATAGACATTTCTTCCCAAATTTTACAGCATGATAATCTTTAATGTGTTCAAATTTAATAGAATTTTTTGAGCTACTGCATAAGCACTACTTTTACCACTTGTAGTACTACTCTTTTGTGAGAGAAAGCAAAACAGAAAGATGTACATTATTTGTGTGTGCATGTGAAAATGAAATAAATGTGTTCTGATTTATTATCTCTTTGAAATATTCTTTGCATGCTCTTTCACTTTTCTTGTGTCCAAAACCCTCCTTTCACAACTTATTAGAAACAATGCAAGAAACATCCGAAATGTTTATTAATCATTTTAATTTTACCACAGATATAGATTTTAAAACATTTTCTGACATGGCTAAGGAGACTTGTGGCTTGTAACTCAATTCAGTTCCACAATTTTACTGGTGGTTGTCTTTGTTTCTTTTGTTCCATTACCTGTGCTGTCTGTGGTTGTCAATTTGTCCATATGAGTCTCAACTGCAGCCTTGATCTCCTCAATTTCCTCAGCCTCTGACTGTCTGGTCTCTGGTGGGGAGAACAGAATGTAAAAAAAATGTTACATTTCCATCCTGATCATTTTCTAACAAATATTTAGAACAAGCGTGGGAGCCTCCGTGAGGCATGAATATGGCAAATTTCATATGTGAAAGATAAATTTAAATGGCAATGGAGAATACAAGGAAACAAGCCTTCCTTATGCACTGTTGTCCCCTTGAAACCGAACATGCCTGGGAGGACAAAATAAAAGTGACTGCCTTCAGAAATATAGCTCATTTTGGTAATATAAATATAAGAAAACCGGCAGAAGTATACATTTTCTGAGAGCAAATTTGTTCTTCTCTGTGGTGATTGGATATGTCTTTGTGCGACACTTGGGCATTTCGCCTTTTTTTGTTTGTTTAATATGGGAAGATTCAGAAAAAAGGATCAATGACAAGGTCTTGGATTCCTCCTGATATGTCATGCAGCATGTAATTTCTGTACACTCCTTTACTGTTCTCCTTTGTGTAATAATCTATGAATACAATAAGCACATTCAAAACAAGTGAAGTACTGGTAAGGCATTATTTTCCTTCTGCATTTAATGAAACAAAATTCAATGCCAAATCTTACAGCACATCCATTTTCAGTTACCAAGTCAGAGATTGCATCTTACTATAATTGAGCTAGCGGGTGAACCAGTAAGCAGCTAAAACTTCGCGACTACGCCATAAAAAATTATGAAACTTAGTGTACTGCATCAATATTTGACGAAGAGTTATGTGGACGCATTCATTTTGAACAAAAATCAGTCTTTACTATTATTTATATTAAAATTTTTTGAGCCACAAAAACAGAGACGCATTTTCATCGGATAGAACTGAAAAGTCTGGCTGGAAATTGCGTCCTTGACCTCTCTTTACACATTGGTAGTCTAAAATCAACATAGTCACATCTGTATATTTCTATGTGAAATGGTGGTGTAACAGTTAGTTCTATTAGTTATTGCATCAAATCCAAATGCTGTTTTCAAGTAGCCTAGATCTGAATATTCGGTTGGGCTTGGTACATGGAAAATTTGCAAGATTTATCTTGCGCAGATCGGCTAGTTTACATAAACTACTAAACTGTTTGGTTCTAATCTTCCTCTAAATGGAATAATTCTGGCCCGCACTGGGCTCCTAATGTCATTACTTCTCAATTCACACTTTTGTTCGTCCATTTAAGTGTTAAAAAATCCATGGATTTATCTTCTTCATTTTCAGCAACATAGAACAATTGCCAAAACAACTCATAGCCATTATCAACAATATCATGAACATTCTGGATAGATTTTCACATTGTCTGATCAAAAGGGAAGTTTGTTTTCCAAGGGGTGCAATCACTGTCAGTTCTCAAGTAATGGAGCAACCCTTGTTTTAAGGGCTATTGTAACATAGCTCCTATTATTAGTACAAGGGCGGTGCATGTTTCTGTACAAATTTACTAGTAGTACAACAGTGATGGTAAGCTGAAAGAGTTAATACATGTAGTTACTTTGTAGATGAAAGTTATCAATATGTGGTGGTAATTTAGACTGGACCTTTACCTTAGAATTTTATGTCTTGAAGAGTTTGACAATCTCAATGTCATGGAATAGGCCAAGAAAACTCTGAGAGAATAAGAAAAAATACATCCTTATACTTACCAATCTCAAACTGCAGTAAAGGTAACAGCTGGTGCATTGCCATGCCATATCGTATGAGCCAGCTCAGCAAAAATAAAACTTTCTTCTCTGACTTGAACACCTGAGACTTCAGAGTTTTCAACTTGTCAGATTCAGTTTCTCCAGTCTTGCTCTGACTCCTCAACTCTTCATCATAGAAAAATGAGTGAATGAGAAGGAAATAATTAATACAGATAAATTAAGCTGGTAAATTTCCCTAATTATCTTTGTTCCCTATAATATGAAGTAAATGATGAGCATGTTACTTCCAACATAAAACAATTAGTGGCAATATTGCAGTTAATTGTACAGTCTCCAGTTACAAGTATTCCTATCATATCAAAATGTACAAGTTCTCAAATGTACATCAAATATACAGAGAGAAAAGAAGTATATTAATTCTGCTTACAATAT